>WSYH01000998.1:0-45151 GCA_036426205.1 Ascaphus truei | reverse complement strand
GCAATCAGCCAAGACATTGCATGGATTTCTTATCAGCAATCAAGATGGTTGGTATTGATAGAACAACAGGCCTGATGACAGAGGCCTGCAGACTTGCATGAACAGCCATGAACACTTGAGAGAGGGTGGACAGATAGTTATAAACCGTTTGTCCCTCTATCTGTAACCTTAGGTGCCGAGACGGCTACAAATGTCCCTTGGAAGTTTTGAAGCTCATTTTGGGACTTCCAGCTTGGGGTAGCCCCCCCCATCAAAACCCTTTGAAGCAGGGGGACAGTGTTGAGTTCACTTCCTCTGGTTAATTCCTTTGGTGTGGCAATGAGCCAATTACAAAACAAGAATCTTTATGATCATGATCATACAGGCGCAGTTCTCAGACTTAACCAAAAGTTCATATTTACTGCAAATCATTGCATAACTTCCGTTCCGTAATACACACAGTCAGGTGGAGATTATTAATACGTCGGGACACCTGACGCTCGAGGAAGACCACATTACATTGTAATATGAACATTAATAGAGATATTAATATCTGGCATTTAGCAGCAGACGTACATAAGTTTAGACTCCCAAGATCGGCTACTTCCGCCAATACACTTATGTAATTCTTAGCCGGTTCAGCCAAGGACATCTCATAGTATTCTTATATTAATAAAGTTACTCACTTTTGATATACTGTTGGGGGTGGTAGCCCCCCCCCTGGCCCATCAATAAAACTTTGAAGTGGGCTTTTGCTTTCGCATAACCAATTAGGTCAGTTACCTATTGATCAGGGCGATGATCACACCTCTCTGTTGATATACACTTCCAGTGAATACTCACTGATCTATGAGGCACCATTTGGTTCCTTACGCATTACAAAGACAGGCATTCTGCCTGTACATTAGCACACACATTAGCATTCTGCCTGTGTATTTCAAAAAATGCAAAAAGTCACTTTATCAAAATATATGTCCCTCTTATGACAAGGTTATATTTTTAATATGTGTGTACTGTGGGGGTGACCCGGAGGCTGTACCCCAAGGCTCAGGGTCCTGGCTTACTCAGTTACCAAAATACCAGTTTTCAGGTAACTGTTATTCAGCACTGCATTTTGTCCACACCTGGGTTTAAATCCCCCGACAAATCAACTGCAGGGCAGTTTTAAAAACAGAGAACCAATATATTTAGGCAAAAGCTTGCATTCCCCCATCTGCATCTATCATGTGGGGTTCTAAAACCTTCTCTTTTCACATCAACTTCAATTAACCCTTGAAGTCCAGATTCCTTAAAGGAGAATAATACAGTGGATTTCTTAAACTGTAGCTTCTAACCCTTAAGTCCCAGTGGGTGGGTTTATGCAGATACTGTAACCCAGACAACAATCAACACAGGGGACATAGCATTTTACAGTTTTTTAACAGGGGTAAATCAGATTTCTGGGCCTCAGCCCAGTTAAACCCTTGTCTCCCTGGCGAGGTAGAGGGGGGGCCCTTGGGGGGTAACCCCGTAATCCCGGGCAAAACCTCCCTACCGCCACCAGACGCCTCGGAAGTTGGGTGGGAGCTGGCGCAGAATTTTACCAGAGGACTTACCCCCAAGAGAAACTCCATCCCTGTGGTTTTTTTTCACAGAAAGAAATTTTCAGACCGCCGAAGGAATTATGCTGTTGGTTAATCGTGTGAACTTTTGGCCGTAAAATTAGCCTCCAAAACTGGAGAAATCTTTTGGAGCGGTACAAGGAACAGCTGCCATCCTTCACTGATCCACAAAAAAATGTTATATATCGATGGGGCCCGACGTCTAGGATCCCGCAAGCTTGGTGGTTTGCTCTCTTTTCCCGCTTTAAATATACCCATTTCGTATATTCCTGGTAATAAACAATACCAAGCGGGACGCTCTCTCTCGTCAGTTTGCCAATGAAAAACCGAAGCTAATGAAATCACGGACCTTACGTCCTGCCAAAGGTAATGTTATAATTGCCGTAACAACTTCGAGTGTGTTGGAATGGGTGAAATCAACAAAGCTCAAGCTCACCATTCCCAGCAGGCTCAGGTACCAGAAGGTAGCTTATACGCAGCTCCCACGCTTTCACCATAAAATTGTACTTTGGGGTCCTTTTCTAGAGCAGTCGGTCATCCAGGCTTTCAAGAGGACGCACGATCTCATTAAACAGACATTTGGTGCCTAAGATGAAAAAGATATTTTCGACTCTTACTAATGCCGTCCTTACCTGTAGTGCCCGAGAAAAATACTCTCCATCACAAACCCGTCGGGACTTCTCTTACCTCTTACCATTCCGGAACAGAATGCAGAATGCCCAATTCCAAAGGAAGGAACACCATTCTGGTAGTAGAGTAGACAGGTCTAAACAAGCACATTTTATTCCCCTCAAGGGTCTTCCTAATTTCTGACTACTCTGGCTGATGTTTTCCAAGAAATTTTTAAGGATTACAACGGTTTGTTCCATTTCTATTGTCTCTGACATGGATCTCAGTAATATTCATATCTAAATTCTGCGCGGGCATCCTTTCCCATGTTAGACTTGGATTCCTCCTCTCTTGTTTTCTCAGGTTACCACCTCAAACCAATGTCCAACCTTGAACGGATGAATTAAAACACAATCTCGAACAATTATCAAGATGCTTCGTATCTGCCTCACAGGACCACTGGGCGTGGGATCTTTGCCATGGCCCCCCTCCGACTTCGCTATAAACCTCTTTCAAACAATGAGTTTCTACTCACCAGACCTGTCTCCCTTTTCTGATGAATCTTCGGTTTCCAACCACAGTAGCCTTACTCTCCCATCGCCTTACTTTCCTCGGGCGTTCCCTGCGGCTCGACTCTCCATGTTTCTGATGACTTTACAGAATCTTGGAACAAACAAAAATCCTCAAAACTATACAATATGCGTGTTGCAAAAAAAAGATCAAGTGCGGCTATAGCACCTCGCTTCACACCTGGGCCCTTCTTTCAAAACCCGGTGTGGACAGAGGTTGTATCTCAAAGCATATCAGGCTTTAAGAAGCCGTCACCTCAAACTATCTCCCTACCAGGATCGGGCCCAGCTAAAAAATCCTTGGAACAAAAATTAACCCTATGAGTACCGTTCCTGCGCACCTGCCTTCCCACCACGCTTCCATCCTTAAACCCTTGGCAAAGTTCTCATTTTTCGGTTCCCCCCTCGGAATACTACCATACCCCAATCTCCACGCTTGGACCACCTCAGGAGTACGAGCGTTACAGTCCATCACACTGTTGATTCTTCCGCATGGTCAAAAAACAGACTCCAGTTCCTGGTCCAATGGAATAAAGCTTTATGGTCCGAAGAAAGTTCCGTGGGTACCGCTTGGCACATCCATGCTCCAAATTATCAAATTTTCCTCTATTAGAAAGTTTCCGCAAAAACACCTGGATGGATCGTGGATCGACTCGATCCTCAAGGGGGGGATACCTCGTGACGGTTCAGGGGATGCCTTCCCATTTTTCACTCCCTCTGTCCGTTCACCCCCTTATGAAATCATCCCTGTCACTGTCCCCACTCTGTCCCGCTCAGCCCTGTCCTGACACACGGTCACCCTTACCCCAAAGCCATGCCCACGTAAGTCTAGATGATTTCTTGCAACAGCGGACCCCAGGCTCCGGCCCCCAGTAAGTACCACTGTTCCCCGTTTTCGACCCACCCCTTAAGTCCGTTGTCACCCTCCTACATGTGTGTTACGGCTACTATCCCATCCTCCGTTGTATCCGATGGTAGGCCCGTGGCCACGGCGCTCCGAGGTATGTGACGCAGCCTGTCGAGCCACGGCACACCTCTTTCGTTACACCCGCAGGGCACGCGCACACCACGTCACGTATTATAGGGCCTCGCGAATGCCTGGACTCATTCCCCTACCATGACCCGCATGCCGGCTCTCTGCCAACCCCCTCTGTATCTACCTTCCTCCTCATCCTGACCTATCTCTGTCTCTTCAACTTCCCTCTCTGCGTCTCTCTCTCTCCACATTGGTGTTCCTCCATTCACTTGCTATTTAATCACTGTATGGCTCTCCATCACTCGATCTGCATATGTTCCCTCCTGTTTCCTGTTACCCGGGTGTGCGTATATGCTTGCTACCTCTGGTTTCCAGATCCTCCTAATCATGTGTCGACTTTGGATTTCCTTGCGCTTGACCCTCTTGTCCTGTGGGACCCATTACCTTGCTCTTGTTTTCCTGGGAACCCCGAACCTTGCTAAGCACCTTTACATGCTGACCTCTCGGGAATCTTGGACCTGGCTTATGAACTTTGACTATTCCTACCTTTTAATCCCTGGACTCTGGCGCACGGAAACGACTATTCTACGGATTTTACCCTCAAGACTTTTTTTTTTGTTGAACTGTCATTATAATCACTTTTCCAACAGGCCCCAGCTAAAGCTATAACCACACTCTGCGGCGTGCTCCCACTGCTGTGGGCCTCCCCCTGTGTGGTCCCCCTGGGTGTATACCGTTCACACATAAGTAATTGGGGTCTTGCAGGTCTGTGGTTTATAGGGAGTGCACATCAATAAACATACTTCACCTCTTTTCGATCTGCCCTCGATCTCTTACGTTCATAAGGGGAATAAAACATCAAAAATCCAACTGATCCAGTCATGAGTTTCATCACCAGTTTCAGTAATGCCTTATGATATACCATACTGCTCCCTTGTATATGATATTATCATTCAGCTCCCCACATTTATCTGTAAGGCTAGGGCCATTAGCAAGCAACTTCGTCATTGTGCCAAGCACGTACAAGGACGGCCGGAGTCAGTACCCAGCACCTCCCCAACACAATTCTGTCTAACCCCGATCCGCAACTTGTATCCGAACTCGAGGGTGCCTGGAAAACACAAAAATTGTTCTCAGCCCTAATGCCCTGTCCAACGGGCTATAGATTGCCCCTACTCTACTCTTCGTAAGAATGGAGTCCCTAACACCACAATCTTCTTGGTCTCTGAATATCCCCAGAGTTCCCACCTCCTATGCACGGAGGGAACTATTCCCTGGATGCTAGGGAATCAGGTTACCTCCCAAGCCTTGCATTCCTACAGACAATCCACAATATCTTCATTCAATATGGCAAAAGCATTGGGCTGGTGTCAGCTTCAGAATTGCCTGCTGCATCCGATTCCCCGCTGATTCCCATGCATAAATGTTAACCAGCTTAACCATACCCTTCCGTACGTCACTTAACAGTCGACAATCGCACCACGAGTCCAGCCCAGGCACTGATCGTGAGACCACTAAAATCACCCGCGATCACAACATCATTCCCTATGTTTAAATTCATTTGGTATCCTGCCTATAACTTTCCTTTTTTTTTATCTAAAACAGAGTCATCCTTTTTTGAAGCATCATCTTATGTATCTGCCATCAATAGATATAATTATGTATTTCTAATTGTTGGCCTTATACTTATTATCTTTTAATTTGCTCTGTCCAGGGTATGATTGCCGCAACAAACTTAAAACAAGAGAAGTGGCCGGGATAACATGATCTACAAACCAATCACCAAATACATTGAGCAAAGCATTGTAACCTAACCATACTATTCAATGTCTTTCTGGGTGAGTTATTGGGAACTGTAAGGACCAATATTGCCACGTAGAGCATTTCATGCATATGTGCTGAAGCTTGAAATTTGGGTTGGCATTTTGTTGCCTTAAACACTCCCCCATTGAATTACTATGGGGGATTTTGTGGGCCAAGCAATCTTCTTTGCGCGTATACAGAATTATCCCCCTAAATGCTAAGCCATTGAGGGCATGCATTTCAGTGAGCCTTAAAAGGCCCACTCACCAATAACTTCGTTTCAGTTAGGAAATACTGGCAATAACATTAAAAACATATTTAAACACTTAGCATTTCTGTCTTTTTTTCCATTGCTTTTTCTAAGTGTTCCACTTAATATATTGAACTTATCACTGCTTCTAGCTCACTTTTGTCCTTAAAGAACTGCCCCTTTTAAAAGTGAATTAGCGTAGCACAATATACTGAATATTGCTTTTTTCTTCTAAACCTTACGGTCTTATCTTCATCCAATGTTAATACATCCCTAATATTTAAGGGTGTTTCAAATAAAGATAGTTTTATAACATTCCATATTTTTGTTTTACCATAATGTTTTCTGACCCGTGGCCAGCTGTCATTCTCAGATAGACACTAATTTGTGTGCACAATAAATCCACTCTAAACGAAATCCTCATCTCTATTAAAAAAAAAAAGTAATCCAAATGCTGGACAGTCCCTTTAAACTAATTATATTATTTAATTGCGATGTTATATATAGTTTATAACAAGCATGTCTCTCATTTATTCCTAGAGTATACGCTTCTGGGAACGGACAGGGAAACTATCTGGGCGTGCAACTTTCAAACACTTTGGGTCAGCAAAGGAACCTTACCCTGTGGCACGGAGTCTGGGGTCTACGTTTGGCAGCCAAGAGAGGCGCACATATCGGCTAAGTACAGGTCACATTTTTTGAGTAACTAACATTATCTTTCCTCAAGTGCATACCGAGAAGGTAAAAGATCCATGACCAAAAGAAATGTATTGCAAACTGATGTGCGTGTGTCAAAAGTAGCCTATGGCTGTGTGCCTCATGATATATAGGCAGATATAGCAATTGTACTTTTATCTGAGCTACGCAGTTTCAATTGAAAAAGGTCTAAATGACGCGGTCGTGGATGCTGGGGAGGTCCATGCTTATTCGGGATCGGACCCCCACAGTGTATTCACTGGTGACTGGGGCGTTGCCTAGTGGCCATGCCCAGCACTACTTTTGGTGGCCCCCAACGGTGGCCCCTTCTCACCAAAAATACGAACACAATGAGAAAGGAGCACGGCGCGAGACACACACACGCTTCGACGACCACCACAACACCCCCATCTCTCACTCCCTGCTTACAGGCGTTTTTTTTCCTCTGCATATCTACTTGGACTCACCTCCAGGCTACCACGATTGGCTATTGACACTTATTCTATCCCTCGCAGCAGCAATCACACCGTAGCGAAGAAGCTGCCAATTCCTCATTACCTCCCCCCAAGCTAAGACAGCCCTGCACTCTGCTCCCCTTGCCCGATGCTGTTGAATCTACAGCCAACATATGGACCAGGACCATCATCCCTCCTTCAGCGAAAGCTCTCCGTCCTTCATTCTCTTCTTTCTGGGAGTTCCAGTAAGCCCCCATTTAGCCTGACTTCTCGTGACCACAGTTTCTTACAAGGGGTTCATAAGGGACTGTGCACGGTCTTTTATTAGATGGGCCAGCCTTACTTACACCAACAACACACACCACCACTCACCAACACAACACTCTTACGTCCACTTCACATTCAGGGATATTTAACACCTACAAGTCATAAATCGACACCCACTACACAGGGCTTCTAGTCACATTCCAAGATGCATCTTCTTTTTGAGGGTAACCCCTGACTGATGTATTCATTTTGGCACCCACTGCAAGAAAGAAAAGATAGATACAGTGATTCAACCAAGCTCGCCACAAATAAAAAGCATTTAGTTAGCCACAGAACGTGTTATGTATTTTCTTTTGATTTCTCTTTACATACACTATATATACTAGATATATACAGTTTCTCAACCCTGTTATAACGAGAGCCGGTTTACAACGCGGATCTCCACTAATAACGCGATTTGCAAGCGTGGAGCTCCAATCTTTGATTTTATGAATATTTACAACATATGATGATGGGCAATCTTAAATACTTTATTGCTTACAAGGCATTACAATTGTACATTTATTTCAACGCGATCTCACTTTAACGCGATGTCGATCTTTGGACCCCTCAAGCATAGCACTTATAAGGGGGTGAGCTGTCATATATTTTTTGAATTTTGTTTTGTTACATGGGTTACCTCTATAAAGGCATTTTCTGTTCAAATACTTAACACACTCAGCCTAACACATAGGAATAACGCGGGCCGCGAGGCTATGAAAACACTGGAGAGTCCGGACCATTCACTCAACTTACTCAGCCTGAATTTCATTACTAAAGTTAACAAGTTTGTTCTCTCTTATTTTTCAGCCGATGCTCTAGACAATGCGCCCACCCGTGATACGCGTTTATCACCAACTTCCACATGGCTCTTTCTTTTTCCATATTCACTTTGACGTATCATTAATTATGGATCAGCCAGGGAATTTCGCTAGCATCGTGAACTTTTCTTGCAGGGACTTTCTGACTTCTTGGGATGTGTCCTATCTTGTACTCCGACTCTCTCTTAACTCATACTGCCAGATGGGCCCCCCCACGTTATTGCCATTTCATGGGTGTTCAATATGCCCTTTCAAATTAGACAGAGTTCTACAGTGCTCTACAAGTTACTGGGAGGCAACATGATTACAACAGAGGGCTTGCAGGTGCGGCCCTTGAAGCATGAAAAGGGTGCAATAACCCCCAAACATTACTATATGACTTATATACCCTCTTATATAAATGATATGTGCCCAATATCAACCCCCTACCTTATAACTTTTATAGCTCTCATACTAACCCCTCCCATCATAAGCTCTCACTATGCCCACAATAAACCATCCCTCTTTATTAACTCACCTATTACCCCATTTACAAACCTGCTCTGTATATAAACTTTCCCCTTTATGCTATGTGCTGACCCTCTCTTCCCACCTCTGTAATCGTCTCTTCCACTCCCTCTGTCGCTGAACTATTCCCACAATCTGTGATCGATCTCAGCCGCAACCTATGTGTTGATCTTTTGTTACACTCCTCTCGTGATAATCTCTTTACCCCCCTACTCTATGTGCTGATCTATCATCACCCCTCCTACTCGTGATGATCTCTTATCCCTCCATCTGGTGTCCTTGATGCCTATTACTGTTTTTTCTTCAATACTCGCTAGTACCCCCATCCCCTATCGTTCTCTAGTCTACCAACACATCCACTCTCTCATCTACCAGTCCTCACCCTTCGTCATCTCACCCACATACGCTCTCTTCATTCTCCGTTCTCCCCTACCCTCCCCACTATCAAGCCCGCTGTCGCGCACCTACCAGGCGCCGGTGCGCGTGGGTGATTTTTACTTGGGGGGCGAAAGTGCATCACCACAGTTAGGATCGCATAACAATGTCTGGATAATCTCCTTATGTCAGGTACCCTATATAACTACAAGCTCTATCATTTCTTGAAACCATCACAAACAACAATACAAACTATCTAACATACCACATACTTTCCACATACAGACAATGAATTTCACAGAAAAATCTGACCTGAGACCATAATTTTGGTCAAACTTACTAAATTCACCCACACAAATCAAATATCGTTTACACTTGTGACTCCAAGGCACCTAAAATATTCCGCAGCTAAGTTACAATGGTGGTACAGATGTCTGTGTATATTACAAAACCACCCTCCAAACACTGTACTTACAGGCCTGAGGACAAAAATGAACAAACCAGCATTACAAAGAGGTTAGAGGGAACCCTGCTAGGGGGGTTTAACAATCAACGGCCCGATTGATGTTTTCGGGGGACAAGTTTGTGTGAACGAAAGTGAAGGTAAGGGGATCTGCTTAGAGTAGGATAAGGTGTGAACTCCAAGGTTACACACATATGGCCCAGTTGTGACAGTGCAGCCTAACACGTATTAAGGTTGTGGGAGGGGGGGGGGGTTTGTTTACATATAGGGTCCGCGAGATTGTCACAGCCCACAAGCTGGACCAATGGGGTTGGATGGAGGGGGAGGGGGAGTGAGGATGCCTTGTTTCTTCCCCCCCTCTCCCCCTTTCCCTCCTCTTCCCCTCTTCCCCCTCCCCCTAGGCATGGCGAAGTAGCGTTTCCTTACCACATCTGAATGGTGGCGGAAGAGTCTGATGGTGCGTGCAGGGAATTCTAGAGGAGGGGGCAAGCACGGGAGAGAGTTTGCAGGCGACTGAGAAGAGGTAACTAAACAGTGGAAGGAACAGGCCGATGTAATTGGCAGAACGTCTCTAGTGGGTGTGTACCGGCTATGTATTTGTGGATGATTGGGCATCAGCTATAAGGGGGGCCAATGTCGTGAGACCCTTGTAAGTTATTACTAAGCGTTTTACATTATTTCGTTTTGGATTGTATTGGTGTGAGAGAAGTGGACTTGGAGGAAAATGCCAACGTTTAGGACAAGGTGTGCTCTAGTAATTCAAGGACGGACCAATGATGACGTGAGGAATAGGATCCTTAAGTTCCATACCAGGAGAAAAGGCCGCCTTTCTGGCGCATTTCTTTTGTTACGTATGGTGGAGACCTGGCAGGACTTCGTCCCTGGGTACTGAAATTTGATTCCGAGGCATGATGTGAGATAATCACGACACGTCAAATGATGACCATTAGCTGCAGGCTCCAGGGTTGACGGAGATTGTTGGGATTTCGTCGGAAAAGTGAGGGAGTGTGCCTGTGGCAGTGGAAGAGGGAACAAGAATATTATTTTTGAGACCTGTTTAGCTTGATTCTTCCTCTTCCCCCCCCCCCCCCCGGTAGAGTTGAGACATCCAGGAGTGACTTCGTTGCAGGAGACAGTTGAATGACACAGGATAGGAGAGAGGGTGGACTAGGGGAGAGATAGATTTGGGTGTCATCAGCAATGATTTGATGATACTTAAAGTACAACAGAGTGTATTAGTTCACCATTTGACGAAGACGCGCCCTTTGGATGTGTGTGGGAGAACGAGCAGCGCGGCCAAGGACCGAGCCTTGTGGGACTCCAACAGAGAACGCCTGTGGAGTGAAGAGTAGGTGACCCCCAGTCACGAATTTTGGAAACTCTGATATTGTTTTATTTGTACTGGCCTTGGATAGGGTAGGACGGTTCTTATCACTTCCTTTCCCCTCCCCGTCTTAGTTGATCGATCTGGCTCACCCACCCACCATGGAGTGTCGCAGCTGTCACGAGAGCTTGCGACAGGCTGTAATTGTACACCAAAACTATATATATAAATATATATATATATACCTGGGTTTGAACTGGGACGAGACTTAGATATGATAAATATAATTTATTCCTTGATAAAGGTGAACACAACAGATTATACAATAACAGGCAAAATATAGACACTTACGTAAAAGATGAAAATAATGAAAACAGTCCCATCTGAACTGGCAGTTTCATCCAGCAATCAGGAAATCATTCAGCAAACGAAGACAAAGGATATATGGGTGGACAGCAGTTTATAAACCGTTTGTCCCTCTATCTGTAACCTTAGGTGCCGAGACGGCTACCAAATGTCCCTTGGAAGCTTTTGAAGCTCATTTTGGGACTTCCAGCTTGGGGTAGCCCCCCCCCATCAACCAACCCTTTGAAGCAGGGTGGACAGTGTGAAGAGTCCCACTTCCTCTGGTTAATTCCTTTTGTCCGTTGGGCCAAGCATAAGCAATTAGCCCAATAGTCTTTGATGATCAGGTTTGTAAATTCTAGCCTTTCCTGCTCATCACCACAGGGGTTCCTCAGACTTAACCAAAAGTTCATATTTACTGCAAATCATTGCATAACTTCCGTTCCGTAATACACACAGTCAGGTGAGATATATTACTGCATTCTGGGACACCTGACGCTCGTAGAGAGACCCATCATTACATTGTAATATGAACATTAATAGAGATATTAATATCTGGCATTTAGCAGCAGTTACATATTCAATGTTTAGACTTCCCAAGATCGGCTTACTCTCGCCAATACACTTATGTAATTCTTAGCCGGTTCAGCCAAGGACATCTCATAGTATTCTTATATTTAATAAAGTTACTCACTTTTGATATCCTGTTGGGGGTAGCCCCCCCCCCTGGCCCCATCAATAAAACCTTTTGAAGTGGGCTTTTGGCTTTTCGCATAACCAATTAGGTCAGTTACCTATTGATCAGGGCGATGTATCACACCTCTCTGTTGATATACACTTCCAGTGAATACTCATATGAGGCACCATTTGGTTCCTTACGCATTACAAAGACAGGCATTCTGCCTGTACATTAGCACACCATTAGCATTCTGCCTGTGTATTTCAAAAACTACAAAAAGTCACTTTATCAAAAATATATGTTTCTCTTATGACAACGTTATATTTTTAATATGTGTGTACTTGGGGGGTGACCCGGAGGCTGTACCCCAAGGCTCAGGGTCCTGGCTTACTCAGTTACCAAATTACCAGTTTTCAGGTAACTGTTTATTCAGCACTGCATATAAGATTAACCCCTTAAGTCCCAGTGGGTGGGTTATGCAGACCCTGATCCAGCAACAACATCATTTACACAGGGGAATAAGCATTTTCATGTTATTTAACAAGGGTTAAGTCACAGTTCTGGGCCTCAGCCCAGTTAACCCCTTGTCTCCCTGGCGAGGTTAGAGGGGGGCCCTTGGGGAGTAACCCCGTTAATCCCGGGCCAAACCCTCACTATCGTCACAGGCACACATCTGAAATAGCCCAGATATATCAGGAATCTCTAATGGAGAGCAGGAGTACAAAGCAGCATTATATGCGGATGATGTCACCCTGACACTATCCAAACCGCTCACGTCCCTTCCCAACGTGTTTGGAGTCCTAGGTAAATTCAACCAAATTTCCGGCTTTAAGATTAATCAGTCAAAATCAGAAGCCCTCAATATAAATCTTCCCAAAGAAGTAGAAAAACTGATTGATCTCAACTTTAACTTTAAATGGCAACCCTCCGCTATCAAATATCTAGGGGTATATCTTACATGGGATTATAAAACACTATATAAAGCAAACTTTCCCAGGTTAATAAAGACTTTGGGGGAGGATCTCAGATTGTGGTTGAAAGGTGGCATCAAATGGATTGGTAGGATACACAGCGTGAAGATGAATCTCCTCCCAAGGATGTTATATCTTTTCCAGAGTCTGCCTATACCTACAGTATAGTATACTCTGACATCCTCTCCCTACAGTCACTAATCATGAAATGTATTTGGAATAAGAAAAACCCAAGAATTGCAAAGGGTATCTTAATGAGACCCACGGTGAGAGGAGGTTTGGCGGTACCTTGTTTGTTAGTTTACTACAAAGCGGCCCAATTGGCTCAAATTCTCCAATGGCACACGGGCCCAAGCTTAAGGAGATGGGTGGAGTTAGAGAAAACATGCTGTGCACCGATTGACCTCCAGAATCTGATCTGGCTACCCAAAAGAGGGGTACGCAAGATAGGAATACCGCTCCAGACCATTGCCAGTTCACTACGAGTTTGGGAGGCCACTAAATTCAGTTGTAATTTGACTACCAAAGAATCACTCATGACGCCAATCATTGGCAATCCAGATTTCGCTCCAGGGTTGAATAGCAAAAACCTGCTATATTGGATACAATCGGGCATTACCTGCCTCAAGGATCTGGAGGGCAGGAAATATATACAAACATTTGAGCAAATTAAGTCCACAAAGGCTATCCCAAATAAGGAATTCTTTAGGTAACTCCAGATCAGAGACTTTTATAACAAAACCTCAATCAGGCCAGCAAGAACCAATTTTGAGCAGCTGTGTTCCAGAGATACGGACACGAGGGGACTCACATCTAGAATGTACAGGGAAGTGATCTGTCCTGAGACGCCTAGCGAGAACAGGTTACGCTACATCAGACAATGGGAGACTGACCTAGGGGAGACGTTAGAGGACGAAGACTGGGAAAAGATTACCCAAGCAGCAGCAAAAAGCTCAATCTGTACCACACTAAAGGGGAACGCATATAAGGTCCTGATGCAGTGGTACTAAACCCCAGCTCGATTAGCTAAATTTGTTAGGGGCTACTCCCCGCTCTGCCCGAAACAGTGCGGAGAGGTGGCAGACTTGCGACACATGCTGTGGTCTTGCACAAAAGTGGTCCCGATTTGGGAACAGATTAGAGACTGGTTACAGCAGATTCTTGTTGGGAGATCCCCCTGGACCCGTGGGTGTTCCTTCTGGGCAGACGGATCCAGGGTATGTCAAATGCGACGCATAAATTGATCGCGCATTTTGCAACAGCCACGAGATGCGAGATTGCAGCATTATGGAAGCAACCAGAAGTTCCAATTATCCCCAAGATTAGAAACAGGATTTGGTACGTTTGTCGGATGGAACAATTAACGAGTCTAGTTAATGACACCGGCACAATTTTTCTAAAAGTCTGGGCGCCTTGGCTGGCACAGACAGATATCCCCGGGATAGATGCTACAGCAATTTTGCTTTAACAGTTTCAGATGCGTTCTCCTTTGGGGGTCAGAGACCTGACAACAAATAGTGGCGAACAGGTAGTCGACGGCCCCCTCCGCAGTATTCCCCCAAGACATTGGGGAAGACACTCTGGGCTCGTGGTGGAAGCAGGGAGTGCTAAACTATAGGACAGGAAGAAGGCAAGAGAAAACACGCAATTAGGATGTCCCGGAGTCGACCGGTCCCCCCCCCCCCCCTCCCCTCTTCGTCCCTCCCCTCTCCGTCCCTCCCCCCCTTGTCAGCCGTCTGGTTTGTCTTGTCTGTTTTGTCTTTGGTTGGTATTGTTGCAGTTAAAAGATTACATATGTATGTTTAAAAACATTATTGGGGAAGTAACACAATGGGCTGTGATACAATGTATGAGTACGTTACCCCAATAAAGAAAAATTTGAAGTTGAAAAAAATAAAAAGAGAAATAACGCCCCCAAGTTGGTAAGAAAGTGATAAATGTAAAAGCATATAACCAAATATGTATATAAGAACCAGCAATGTTTAAAAAACAAATGGAAGGGCATGCACGACGGAGGTGAAGATGGCAGCATAATCTAGGAGCTCCGCTGCCCACACGCGCAAAATACTAATTAAATGCAATAAAAACGAACAAAAAGTGAACACAAAGCAGCCCCAACTAAAGGGTATTCAAAGCCAGCCACCGGATAATGAACACTCGGCTTCAAAAGAGGCAACAAAAGAAAAAAGCCCTTTATCTGAGGTTTTACTTCGCCGGCACAAAGATAGCGTGGGAGAGGAGGGAGACAGAGATGTCAGACACAGACTCCATCCCCGACGGTGGACAACATGAGGGAGAACAAATGGCAATTAAAAGAGAAATCGGAAGGATGTTCTCAGACCTCAAGGTATTTTTTCACAGCGAAATAGAGAGTCTATCTTGAAGTTCTTTTTTGAATTTGTCTATATTATATATACTTCAAGATAGAAAACATAACAAATTTCTACGAGATCAAAAAGACTATAAGGAGGAACGTATATATAAATATCATTTCCAAACTACTAAGAAAACTAGGAAAACACCACATACTGACCCACCCTCATCTACTGACTGGGACACATCCGAGGGTGAGGAAGACAATTCGAGATCCTCAAGTACTCATACACAAGGCAGCCTTCCTTTTTTAGAACATCCCCGTGCCCCCCAATATTCAAGAGGAGGACGCGGAGGGGGAAAGGTGGAAAGCCTAAGGGACAGAGAGGTTTGGGGTTTTGGGAAGAAATCACGCAGAGGCAGACGCTAGATGAACAGGAGACTATTCCATTAATATAAGATGAATCCGAGAACTTACAAGTCATAAATCTATCAAGTTTTCAACTAAATGACACGCATATACGTGTACTCTCTAAGGGACTTTCATTTACTCCTTCCAAAGACCTTGATTACTTTGAATGGATTAAAGATCTCCATTTATTTAGCAGAAAACTTCATCTCCATAAATTCTTCACTAGACGCAAGACCACTATGGCCACTCACCAAGGCCTAGAGCAGGTTGATCAAACTAATCTCGCGAACCTAAGACTCTTGACAGAATTACAGGAAGAATCTGATAGACCTCCAGGAGAAGGCCCCTTTAGTAACCTAACCCCAAAGTCCAAGTTTTGGCCTCAGATACTAGCCCTAACATCAATGTCTTTGTGGAGATGGTTTCTAAAGACATTGAAATCCTTAAGAAAGGTACTAAAATGGATAACTTGGACACAATCGAGAGAGCAGCACTCAAAGAACTCTCAGAAGAAAAATCAATAGTTATCAAACCTTCTGACAAAGGGGGCAATTTAGTTATACTAAACAGCACGGACTACGTAAAACAAAACAACAAAATCTCGAGTGACTAAAATTGCTATAAAATCCTTGATAGTAATCCTACATTGAAATTCAATATGGAACTTAAGGGTATTCTCGATTGGGGTATAGAGAACAAAGTTCTCACCCAAAAAGAAAAAGAGTATCTGTTTGTCCCTACACCCAGGCTAGCTACCTTCTATTCACTCCCCAAAATTCATAAAAACAAGCATCCACCACCCAGAAGACCCATAGTATCGGGTATGGGTAACCTTACTGAAAAAGTAAGCCAGTATGTGGATACAATTTTAAGACCTTATGTTACCAGTTTACCATCCTATCTAAAAGACAGTAGAGATGTTCTGCGTAAACTGGAAGGGGTTATTATTGATGACAATACCCTCCTAGTATCTTTAGACGTAGAAAGTCTATATTCAAGTATTCTACATGACACAGGTATCCAGGCAACCCAATACTACTTGAACATGAGGGGCGCCTGTTTCCAAAAACATAATGAATTTGTCATTAAGTTACTCAGATTTGTCCTCACTAAGAATTTCTTTATTTTCAACAACAAACTTTACCACCAGACCCAAGGTACAGCAATGGGGCCTACGTGTGCCCCATCATATGCCAACCTGTACCTGGGCTGGTGGGAAGCTGATACGGTATTCTCCGAAGAATATGAAAAGTACACAGTCAACATTGTTATGTGGTTAAGGTACATCAATGATGTGCTACTTCTGTGGCACAGAGATGAAAAAACCCTCCAAGAATTCATTGGAATCCTGAATTCAAATCAGATTAATCTAAGACTCACTCTTGAATATAATCTGAATGAGATCAACTTTCTAGATCTAAAGATTCTGAGAGGTCAAAATAACGAGTTACAAACTACCATTCATCGCAAGGAGACAGCAACAAACAGCCTTCTCCTGGCTAGCAGCCACCATCCAAAAAAATCTGATCCGAGGGATACCAGTGGGACAGTTTCTGCGAGTCTACCGAGTCCTTTGAACTCGAAGCCACCAAAATGAAACAACGGTTTCTAAAGAGAGGTTATTCCAATGCCATAGTGAGACGGGCCTATAGGCGAGCAAAAACCACACCTAAACATCAGCTCCTACAGGAGAAAGTTCCAAAAGACCAGATTAAACTAATACGGGTCATTGGAATTTATAACTCTCAATGGCAGAATATAACATCAATTTTGAAAAAACACTGGCATATCCTTACTGCGGACCCAGTCCTCCAACAGGTTTTGAAACCCTACCCTAGCATTACCAGCAGATGCCCAGATAATCTGAGGGACATTCTGACACACAGCCATTATGATGAACCCATGAACACCACATGGCTACCGGTAAGACCAGCCGGCACTTATAAATGCTCACAATGCCTAGCATGTAATCATGTTAAATCAACCAAGAACTTCAAAAATTGGGACAACACTAAGGTATTCACAATAAGGACATTTATTAATTGTAAGACCATTGGTGTGATCTACCAAATAGAATGCTCCTGCAAGAAAAAATACATTGGCAAAACTAAAAGACAATTGAAAAAAAGAATCCTAGAACATTAGGAGATATCAGAAACCAACTTGATAAGCCAGTTGCACGCCATGTCCAGGAGTATCACAATGGGGATCACAAAGTCCTTAAATTACTATTATAGTAATTTGACACTGCCACTTTGAGACTTTAAACAAAGGGTCTAATCTGTGATAGCGACTTGCTATTTCAGGCACTGTGCCAGCTACTAGACATATAGTGTCATGATGTATTTTAATACTTACCCTCTTTTCATGCACCATTTATTTTAAAATCAATTAAATAAAAGATATTTTTAAGATTGCCGTATAACATTAGTGATATTGAGTGCTATTATCTACTGAGTTCTTTTTTCTTTTTGGTGTATTGCTTAACATTCTCAATGTACCATTTTATTCTCATCCAATACCGCCAAGCTCCCCCCCCCCCCCTACATGACACAGGTATCCAGGCAACCCAATACTACTTGAACATGAGAGGCGCCTGTTTCCAAAAACATAATGAATTTGTCATTAAGTTATTCAGATTTGTCCTCACTAAGAATTTCTTTATTTTCAACAACAAACTTTACCACCAGGCCCAAGGTACAGCAACGGGGACTACGTGTGCCCCATCATATGCCAACCTGTACCTGGGCTGGTGGGAAGCTGATACGGTATTCTCCGAAGAATATAAAAAGTATACAGTCAACATTGTTATGTGGTTAAGGTACATTGATGATGTGCTACTTCTGTGGCACGGAGATGAAAAAACCCTTCAAGAATTAATTGGAATCCTGAATTCAAATCAGATTAATCTAAGACTCACTCTTGAATATAATCTGAATGAGATCAACTTTCTAGATCTAAAGATTCTGAGAGGTCAAAATAATGAGTTACAAACTACCATTCATCGCAAGGAGACAGCAACAAACAGCCTTCTCCTGGCTAGCAGCCACCATCCAAAAAATCTGATCCGAGGGATACCAGTGGGACAGTTTCTGCGGTTACGCAGAAACTGTTCCTCTACCGAGTCCTTTGAACTCGAAGCCACCAAAATGAAACAACGGTCTCTAAAGAGAGGTTATTCCAATGCCATAGTGAGACAGGCCTATAGGCGAGCAAAAACCACACTAAGACATCAGCTCCTACAGGAGAAAGTTCCAAAAGACCAGAGTAAACTAATACGGGTCATTGGAACTTATAACTCTCAATGGCAGAATATAAGATCAATTTTCAAAAAACACTGGCATATCCTTACTGCGGACCCAGTCCTCCAACAGGGTTTGAAACCCTACCATAGCATTACCAGCAGACGCCCAGACAATCTGAGGTACATTCTGACACACAGCTATTATTATGAACCCATGAACACCACATGGCTACCGGTGAGACCAGCCGGCACTTATAAATGCTCACAATGCCTAGCATGTAATCATGTTAAATCAACCAAGAACTTCAAAAATTGAGACGACACTAAGGTATTCACAATAAGGACATTTATTAATTGTAAGACCATTGGTGTGATCTACCAAATAGAATGCTCCTGCAAGAAAAAATACATCGGCAAAACTAAAAGACAATTCAAAAAAAGAATCCTAGAACATCTAGGACAGGGGTGGGCAGCTTATTTTTCAATGTAGCCACAGGTGTGGCGAATTAGAAGTGAAAATAGCCACACCATGTAAAAATTGAGGTATTGTGTTGCGCATGCGAAAATTTTAAACATACACTGTTTGAACAAGTTTATAAATTCTCAGGGCCGTTCTATAGTGTGTGCGAACGCACGTGCAATTGCCGCATGCTTTTTGTGTGTATGCTGTGAGCGAGTGAGGCACTGTGTGTGTGTTATAAATAAGTTTGAAATAAAGAAATACTTTAATAAAGTATTTATTAACATTGTACGTACACACACATTTCAGCGGCGGTAGCGGCGAGAAATCTTTCTTTTCCTCATCTTCCCCCCCGTCGGTCGGTTCCACACTCGCTGCCATACTCGCGCGGCACCATTATGGAAAGGCTGACTAACCTCAGCAAGCTATAACTGCCGCTCGCGCACACGGCGCAGCAAGCGCACGCACTATAGAACGGCCCTCAGTCCGCAACCCCCCTCCTCATCCTCCTCTCATGCCACCACCACTAGCCATGATTAGACATCATCATCACCATCTCCTCATCACCATCTCATTTAACCCCTCTCATCATCTCCCTCAGCAAACTTGATCTAACCCCCCAGCACCCTTGATCTCCCCCCCCAGCACCCTTGATCTCCCCCCCAGCACCCTTGATCTCCCCCCCAGAACCCTTGATCCCCCCCCCCCAGCACCCTTGATCTGCACCCCCACCTGGTATACCATTGATTCCCCCCCTATGGAACCGTATGATACCCCCCTAGAGACCCCCTGATCATCACCCCCTCGTCGCCCAGAGTGAACGTTGATTTCCCCCCCACCAGCACCCTTGATCTCCCCCACCAGCACCCTTGATCTTCCCCCCCCCCCAGCACCATTGATCTCCCCCCCTGCCCCAGCGGCACCATTGATCTCTCTCCCCCCCAGCACCCTTTCAGCAGTCCCCCTCATCAAGCACCAGCCCCCCATGCCTACCAGATCGCGTGGCGGAGGTAGTGGTGGCTGGCGGGCAGCAGTGTTGGCTGGGCTGGCGGGCAGCAGTGTTGCCTGGCAGGTGGGTGGCTGGCAGACGGCCAGCGCATCACGCTGGAGTGGGCTGTGGGGGGGGGGGGTGCGCGTCATGCTGGAGCGGTCAGCACGTCAAGCTGGAGTGGGCTCGGAGGGGAGGGAGCACACGCTGGAGCGGGCGGGGGAGCGCCACACACACGCTCCTTCCCTACCACGGAAGGGGAGAGGGGGGGTTGAGGGGGCCGTCGGGGGGGGGGAGTTGAGAGTCCCGGCGGCCTTATTTACCATAGTTTAACTGACAATTCGCGAGTGGCGAATGGCGATAGGGTTACCCACCTGAGAGAGATCATTGGGTGCCGGGCAACCGGCTGAATGGAGGGGGGAGATTCAATGGTCTGGCTGGAGGGGGGAAGAGCAAGGGTGCGTTGTGGGTGAGATCATAGGTGCATGCTGGTGGGGGGGAGAATAAGGGTGCTTGGGGGGGAATCAGATTCGGGGGGTGGTCGGTCGGGGGGAGATCAAGGTTCTGGGGGTTGGAGATCAGAGGGTTCTGGTGGTGGGGGATATCAAGGGTGCTGGTGGTGGGGTAGACATCAATGGTGCTGGGGGGGAGATCATGGTGCTGGAAGGGGGCTCATCAAGGGTCTGGCTGATGGGGGGAGAGATCAAGGGTTTTCTGGGGGTGGTCAAAAGTGTGCGTGGGGTGGAATGATCAAGAGTGCTGGGGGGGGAGACAAGGGTGCTGGGGGTTAGATCAGTTTTGCTGAGGGAGAATGTCTGGAGCTGGTTAATGCGATTGGTGATGATGATATGGTCAATGATGATGTCTAATCATGGCTAGTTGTGGGTAGGCCCCCCCCAGCTCCCTTTCAGCAGTCCCCCTCATCAAGCACCCGCCCCCCATGCCTACCAGATCGCGCGGCGGAGGCAGTGGTGGCTGGCGGGCAGCAGTGTTGGCTGGGCTGGCGGGCAGCAGTGTTGCCTGGCAGGAGGGTGGCTGGCAGATGGCCAGCGCATCACGCTGGAGTGGGCTGTGGGGGGCGCGTCATGCTGGAGCGGTCAGCGCGTCAAGCTGGAGTGGGCTCGGAGGGGTGGGAGCAAACGCTGGAGCGGGCGGGGGGGGGGGGGGCGCGTCATGCTGGAGCAGTCAGCGCGTCAAGCTGGAGTGGGCTCGGAGTGGAGGGAGCACACGCTGGAGCAGGCGGGGGAGCGCCACACACATGCTCCTTCCCTACCACGGAAGGGGAGAGGGGGAGTTGAGAGTCCCGGCGGCCATATTCGCCACAGTTTAACTGACAATTCACCACAGTGGCGAATGGCGATAGGGTTGCCCACCCTGGATCTAGGAGATATCAGAAACTAACTTGATAAGCCAGTTGCACGCCATGTCCAGGAGTATCACAATGGGGATCTGTAGACGGACGTTCACAGAGGTACACAATTGGAGGCTTTTATAAGGTGAAATTATAATAAGGCTTTATTGTGCTTTTTCCTTTTTATCAGGAAATCATCCAAACACAGGGAGGGGGGGGGGACAAAGCTTAATTCACTTGGGAGTATTTCTAGTGAAATCCCATGCAATTCACAACTCCTAGTTAAGCAGGTCTCCCAGCCCAAAACACATAGCATGACATAAGCAGATATAAGAAGTCTCTTTAGAATGAAAGTCTTATCTGTTAGCTGCTGTAGAGTAAGCTTCTCTGCTCTCCTGGAACTGCGCCCGTGCGTGCACAGAAAATCAGCATCCAGGTTTAGAAGTCTTATTTGGTGTCTTGCAATCAGCTCTGCTGTTTCTTCTTGACAGAGCTCAAGACATGTGGTGTCTCCAAAGGTCAGCTCTCATTCAGAGCTACGGAGTCACTTCCTGTCTCAAAGGCAGGCTTTTTCTACCACCTCTAATCAGGCAGGTGGTGTTAGTTAATTTGCTACCAGCAGTTAACCGCCACACTGCTGGATTAGAGGCACATTTGTGAACAGGGATAAGTCCCCTGTTACAGGGCTTTTGATCACACTAGTTCAAGTTCAAATACAATTGGCATGGGAAACTTAGGTTCTAGGGCACCTAGGAATAATATTCTGGAGCTCTGTAATTTTTGTCGTCAAGGTTGCCGCTGCATCTGTTTTCTCCTTGGTGTACTGACTCAAGGGAATGGAACAGTCTCTCTGTCTCTCCAGCTCTTGCTCCAGTTTCTGGGCCTTCTCCCGCTCCCTCTCATACAGAGTCACCAGGTATCGAAGCTCTGCCTCCAATGATGCTCTGATGACATGCAGCGTGGCCTTTATCTCCTCATACTGCTCTGTGGGGACGTACTGGATATTCAGACGTTCTTGCAGCGCTTGTACCTCTTTAGCAGCCTGCAGCTTTTCTTCCTGTAGCGTTTGCTGCTTCTCCTCGGTATACTGGAGGTGCGTACACAGACCTTGCAGTTGGTTCTGCTGTCAGTGCTCTGCTTCAAACTTTTCATCTTCCAAAAGTTTATTTATTTCTTTAAGCTCGTGCAGCTTTTCATTCTTTTCCTTGACGTGTTCTGTCAACTCAGAATTGTCTTTTTTTAATCTTAAATTTTCTCTTTTTTCAGTCTCTGTACTATTCAGGGCCTCCTTGCAGTCCGCCTTCCATTTTTGCACATCTGCTTGGAGGCGGGCTGTCTCCTGGCGTGAGACTTCCATCTCCAGGTTTAGGTTCTGAAGCTCCTTCTGAGAGACTCTGAGATCTAAGTTAAGATGTAGGATAGTTTTCTTTGACATGTCCAGCTCCTCAGTGAGACTGTGAAGTTCCTTTCTGGAGACTTCCAGTTCTGTGCGGCAGCTGTTGATTTCTTGATGTGAGGCATCCAGTGCTCTGTGGAGTGTATGAACCTCCTTCTGAGATACGTCTACGTCTGTCCGGACACTGCTGACCTCCTGTTGTGAGGCATTCAGCTCTATGCGAAGAGTGTGAACCTCTTGCTGGAAGACTGTCATCTGCTTCAGTGCCTCCTCATACTTCCGTTTCAGCTTAGCCATCATTTTATCAGATTGGCTCTGCTTTTCATCCATGGCGGAAATAGTAGCGTTTGCAGTATCTAGCTCAGTCTTGAGATCGTCCAATTCTGTCCTGGCCGAAGAGTACATTGCGAGCACATGTTCCTGTAGCTTCACGTTATTTTCCCGGAGCCGATCAAAGTCACGCCTGGCAACCTTCAGGGCATCCCCAGGGCTGGTCAAGGGATCGTCACTCACCGGTTCCGGCTCCGCTTCCCTGGGATGGTTGGTTGAGGGTTTCTCACTATTAGCACCGGACAGACACTTCTTTGGGGTACCCGACTTCTGCCTTGGGTCCTCTGGATAATCGGTCATCCGCGGGACGACTTCTCCCTTTTCTCTAGGCTGCAGGGCATTTCGGACCCCCTTTTCCTCCGCAAGATCTGCAGATGTGTCTGTTCCTTCCACAGTAAGTGAAGAACCGCTTTTCTTTTTTCGCCTTTTTGTTTTGGATGACACCGTCCCCTCAGGGATATTGGGGTCTCCATCTTCATTTGACATCTTAGCAGCGTCACTGGATCCACCTGGCTTTTCTTGCAACTGTAACAGCTGACGGAAATATTTGGTGATCCACTGCTCCCGCTCTTTTTCCTGCCGATCATATTCGTCATCATAGGGAGCGGTCTTTTCGGTTCGTACCGAGTTCAGGCACCCCCACCATTCTTGGGGTGTTTTGTGGGTGTGACTCGGTTTGGGTTCCCCATAAGAGATGTCTTCCTCCTCATCGGACTGGAAGGGCCACTCTTCTGTGGGGTAGGGTTCATTACAGGAACGCTGTATTTTGTCCTCCATTTTGGGGCTATCAGGTATATTTTTCTTCCTGACCTCAGGAGGCGCTATTGCAGCTGTTGTCACTGTATTTGCTAGAACCCCAAATAGTTGTAGTCCTACAGGTGGGCATATTTTGCTTGTAGAGGTTATAGCTCTCACAGGCCTCTCTGTAGACTTTTTTTTCCCTTGGGTAAGTTTTACAATATTAGCATTGCTGTGCATGCATTCATTCTCAATGTCTGAATAAGGCCTGAAGGGACATTGCTCCATGTGGTAGGGTTCTTTACACCAGGAACAAATTTTCTTCCCTATTTTTACAGAGTCTGTATTTGACTTCAGCTGGGTGGCCATTTTAAATTCCCAGGGTTCTATTTCTTTAAATACAATGCTTGCTAGCTGCCCATTTTCTGGCTTCAGCAAAAGCATTTGCTTTAAACCATTTACTTGCTATTTGCAATCCCCCCGCTTCAGCAACAGAATTTGGTTTTCTGCTTGAGTTCAGTAATTTTCAGTCTCATTTTTGGGTATTATGGCATTCACTCTTCACACTTTGGTTGCCTGTTTTACTCCCAAAATATATAGGCAGACTTTTTTACTTGCAGAAAAAAAAACATTCTTTGTAGTGGAATATTTCTTTCACGCCCGGCAGGGTAACTCAACACTCAGCAATTGGCTTTGGAATACATTTTACACAGTTCAGCAATCCCTTTTTCCCCGGTAGGGCAATTTTACACTCAGCATTTGTTTGCTGAAAATTCCCCTGCTTCAGCACAGTCGCATCAATTTTCACACTTTTCTGCATATACTCCATTCACAGCTGGTAGTCCTATGCGGTGTGGCAACCTTTATTTGCAGAATCAGTACCGCTCGTGGGTCACCATCTGTATTCACTGCTTCAGCAAAACATTTGAAAACAACAAACGCCTATCCCTTTTAAGGGCTAACTCACTTCTTGAACCCTGACTACGACTGGAAGGCAAAACCCCTATTTCAATGACCATATTACACTTGCTGGATTAGAGGCACATTTGTGAACAGGGATAAGTCCCCTGTTACAGGATCACAAAGTCCTTAAATTCCTTGGTATTGATCATCCCACGTTAGGCATCAGAGGGGGTGACTGGGACCAATTATTACTACGCAGGGAGGCAAGATGGATCTACAATTTGGGAACATCATCCCCACAAGGATTGAACGAAGGCTTACTTTTTAACTCCTCCATCTAACTTTAATTACGTTACTGCATACTGTACATATCACACTGTAAACTGTATGTTTCTCAAATTTGAGTAGTATAGGCAAGCAGCACAAACTGTAGCCCGTATCTACAGTATACTTCAATACAACTTAGATACAAACTAGACATACTATAAACCGTTTGTCTCTCTAATTTGAGTAACATTGGCACTGCAGCACAGGTGGCAGCCAAAAATTGTAACAGCATTATTATTAAAAAACGAAGCCATATAGGCAAGCAGCACAAACTGTAGCCCGTATCTACAGTATACTTCAATACAACTTAGATACAAACTAGACATACTATAAACCGTTTGTCTCTCTAATTTGAGTAACATTGGCACTGCAGCACAGGTGGCAGCCCAAAAATTGTAACAGCATTATTATTAAAAAACGAAGCCATTACTTAAACAAGATGAAGCAACAATGTATGTCTCTATTCAATGAATATGATCAGGCATGGCTATGTAGGGCTGCCCCTAGTGGTGACTTTGAAACTCATGTCAACATAACTCACCAGTGTGATGTCATGCCTCATTAGAATGAATAACGTATCAGCCAATCACAGTTGTCCTTCTAACAGGCTCAACAACCAATCGGTGCAAGGCATTGGGTATATATGAAGCAACAGGGTCGCGTCCTCCATTAGCCCAAAGTCTTGAGAAAGCAGAACATCGCGAAACGATCGTCGACAGGGCTATTTTAACTTTAGCAGTGTCAGTAATATTTCATCCTAATAGATACTTACTTTCATTATGGCTGCGATTTTGAGGTGAATGGCTCGTAACGCCATCGATATAGCCTGATAGCTTACATTGCGCTCTCCTTCTAATACCCAACGGAGGCTATTCAGAGGAACTTTCACAAGTTAGCAGCATTGCTACAACAGCAGCTCGCATGCAGGTAGTACCTCCATCAGCAAAACAATATAATGCGATCTGAATCCCCACTATAGAGGTTCAGAACTGATTTATTTCATAGCTGCAGCAATCTGTTAATTCCTCATACATAGTGAAGCCTGACTACTCCTATATAGAGCAAGAACCTCACCTCAATATCGGATGAGACTTACCATTCACAGCCCTACCCCATCTTATTCCTCTCCCTGGCCAAGGGGGGAATTCAAGTAATGATCTACACTATTATAGTAATTTGACACTGCCACTTTGAGACCTTAAACAAAGGGTCTAATCTATGATAGCGACTTGCTATTTCAGGCACTGTGCCAGCTACTAGACACATAGTGTCATGATGTATTTTAATACTTACCCTCTTTTCATGCACCATTTATTTTAAAATCGATTAAATAAAATATTTTTTTAAGATTGCCATATAACATTAGTGATATTGAGTGCTATTATCCACTGAGTTCTTTTTTCTTTTTGGTGTATTACATAGGAAAACAAGTTAGGTTCACAAGTTAAATTTCGATAAGTTTAGAAAATTAATAAGCTAAGCTTCAGAAGGCGCGGTGAGGCTAGTGGAGTCTCAGCTATCTCAGCCGTAGGCATGGGCCAACAAGACCAAAGGGTGGGCTTATCCCACCTGAAGGTGCAAGTCCCTGGGAAGCATGGGTTGTCTAGAAACCCCTGTCCCCAAACCAGAAAGAGGGAGGTTCGGAGGAAAGTCAGGTATCCCAGGGCACCAGACCCTAGGTCATTTCTGACCACTTCAGGTTCATTGTTGTTATTTGTCACTGTATTTTGTCCCCTGTACCCCCTCTTGTGTCCACCCATCCCAATCCCCAGCAGAAGAGGCAGTGCATCAGAGAACCGACATGCACGAGATAGAAGACCTGAGGAGCGAGAACAAAGTCGAAGGTTAAGGGTGAGCAATATTCATAGCTGGCAGCACATACAATATACATGGCAGTAACTATTATATCGCAGAATGTGATGGGATTTAATAGCCGGCAGAAAAGAAGGATTGCATTTTCTGACTTTAAAAGGAAAAGAGCTGACATCTTGTTTCTCCAAGAAACACACTTTAGTACACGGAACACCCCGAAATACCTAGAGAAAAAAAAGTTACAGACAAATATACCTACCATCCGCTAAAGTAAAAAAGAGAGGGGTAGCGATCCTGTTCAGTAATAAAATATCTATACAAGTAGAAAAAATAAAGAGAGATCCAGAAGGTAGATATATCATAATAGTAGGTCAAATACACGGCAGCAGAGTCACCTTGGCGAAAATATATGCGCCATGTGCAAACGAACCCCAGTTTTACAAATCTTTCTTTGCTACACTTGACAAATGGAAACAGGGGCATATAATCTTGGCAGGGGATTTTAATAAGACCATAGATCCAGAAGTAGATAGGTCGACCCACAAAAAGAGCAGAGGAGACAAATGTGTAACGACCCTACTGAAAGAGACCCAAAAAAGGGACCTGGTAAATATAAACACTGACAAGACTGTAACAATGGTATTTGGGACCAAGTGCAGCGCACAGCAAAGAACTGGATCCACAGGACAGCAGCAGTATGATGAAAATAAAAGTTCTTTATTAGAAAATCATGGTGCAGACAGGTATGGGTGCAGAAAAAACCTCTGTCTCTAACGCATTTGACGCCTTGCTGGCGCTTCGTCGGAGACTCTTCCCGAAGCGCCAGCAAGGCGTCAAATGCGTTGAGACAGAGTTTTTTCTGCACCCATACCTGTCTGCACCATGATTTTCTAATAAAGAACTTTTATTTTCACATTACTGCGCTGTCCTGGGATCCAGTTCTTTGCTGTGCGCTGCCCTTCTACCCCTGAGGCTACCTGAATCATTTCTACTACTGGCAGAGAAGCACGCATTCCGAAGGCACAATGGGCAAGGTCACGTGAGTTGTACCTTTAAACCAGTACATAGAGGTATTTATTGGTGTGTTTATGCAAAGTGTCATTACCAGTCCATATTGCATGAGGGGGTGGGCTCATTAATCTCCATTACCCACACTCACCAGGACATTTATTCCGGCTCCACACTACAAAACAACACTCCCCCTATTCCGCCCATACCCACCTCACCCTCATTTATATACCTTAATCCCAGCCTATTACCTTCAATCAAGAAATTATTGTTTATTACAAAACCTGTCATTTGAGCACTATATCTGAACAATGTTCTTCTACCTGGTATTTGGGACCAAGACTAAATTCTTAAAGCTTCCAGCGACTGAGCTCCATATTAGAACCAACGCTAACACCACCCTAACACCTGTCACTAGTTTTAAATACCTGGACTTATGGTTTGACTCCCACTTAACATTCGGGATGCACATTGATACCCTGACAACCAGACCTATGCCAACTAAGGTACTTTACAGAACAAATCCTCCCTAAGTCTCTGTCAGAAAAGCGTATCGCACAGCAGATGCTAATGGCCATTATTGACTATGGAGACATAGTATATATGGCACGGCACCTCAACACAGCACCTTAGAGAAACTTGACACCCTCTACAATTCAATGTGTCGTTTTGTTTTCCAATGCAACTACAACACACATCACTGCGAAATGCTCAAAGAACTAGATTGGTCATCACTAGAGTCTAGGCGCAAAGTTCACCTTTCCTGTCTTGCCTTTAAATTCTTTATGGGCAAGCTACCCAGCTATCTGAACAGGCTCCTCACCCCTACCACATGCAGCACTTATCACCTGAGATCAGACTCCAAAAGACTGTTCATGGTCCCAAGGCTCAACAAAGTATCCGGCCACTCCTCCTTCTCTTACCGTGCACCCCAAAACTGGAACAACCTACCAGAGACTCTCACATCCACCACCAGTTTAAGTTCTTTCAAATCTAAGGCTGTCTCACATTTTAATCTGGTCTGTAACTGTTTCATTCGCCCATAACATATATTTTCCTTAACTGTGCATGCAATGTCTTGTATATAATGTATACCCTGTCCATTTATGTAACTGTATTTGTAACCATGTATTATTTGTCTTAACTCTGTGCCCAGGACATACTTGAAAATGAGAGGTAACTCTCAATGTATTACATCCTGGTAAAATATTTTATAAATAAATAAATAAATATATGGAGGGAACAGCACCCCAATGACCGAACGACACATTCTATTCACACCCACATGACAGCTACAGCAGAATTGATTACTTCTTTGTGTCCAGTAGAATGGTCCCACAGATCTCCTATATCAGGATCCATGATATTTCATGGTCAGATCACGCACCTATAGAGCTACGGTGCACACAGATTAGACTGGAAAATCCAGGGGCAAACTGGAGATTGAACGAATCCTTGATTAAGGTCCCTGAACTAGCGCAAGCTGGGCAAGATGAATTGAGACAGTTCTTTGAGTTTAATAAAGGTAGTGTTCGATCTCACCTAACTTTGTGGGAAGCCCATAAGGCCACATTAAGAGGGACACTGATTGGGATAGAAGCAGGAAGGGAAAAAAATGAGAGGCCAATTAACGGAATTAAGGCCGAAGTTACATGAGCTCTCCATGCTACATAGCAGAACAGGTGGAGAAACAATTTTGCAGGAGTTGAAAGATGTTAGGATTGAACTTGACATCCTCCTAACTTCCCAAGCTGAGAGAACACTGAGTTGGACAAAGAGGACATTTTTTGAAAAAGCTAACAAGCCAGATACCATGCTAGCCAACAAGATTCGAAATAGGTAACAAAATTATAATACACAAAATTCGGACACAAACAAGAGAGATGACCTCCAACCCCAAATGCATCATTGAAGAGTTTAGGCTATACTATGAAAAACTGTATAATGGGAGAAGGTGAATCACGGGGAGAAGACAAGAAACACGGTACAGATTTTCTTGACAGATTCACTTTTGCCTAGGTTGAGTGGGTTGGAGCGAGAGTCTTCAGTCGGACTTCACGATTGAAGAGTTAAAAGAGGTGATCAAAGATTTGAAGCCCTCCCAGGCCCCAGGCCAGGACGGATTCTCAAATCTGTATTATAAGAAATTTATAGAGATACTGGCCCCTTACATGCTAAGGATGTTTAATGCAGTCCTAGCAGGGGAGTCATTCCCAGAACTGATGCTCCAGGCGTCAATCTCGCTGATACATAAAGCAGATAAAGACCCATCAACCTGCCAAAGTTATAGGCCGATATCATTAATACATTCGGACGTTAACATTTATTCCAAATTACTGGCCAACAGATTGAGTACTGTTCTGCCCAGACTGATTCACCCAGATCAGGTTGTCTTTATTGAAAATAGACAATCGGACGACAACAACAGACGGATTATAGATATAATAGAATTTGTAAATGCCAACGGGATCTCGGGGTTAGCGCTGAGTTTGGACGCAGAAAATGCCTTCGACAGAATAGACTGGCCATACCTAGAGGCCAAGCTTGGAGCGTTTGAGTTCGGAGATAAATTGCTCTGAGCAATCAAAGCATTGTACACGGCCCCAGCGGCGAGGGTCTGACATCAGGGCTTCCCCTCTGAACTGTTTCCATTCAAGAGTGGTACAAGACAGGGCTGCCCACTATCGCCCCTGTTGTTCGCCTTATGTATGGAACCACTCGCTGCTCAAATCAGAAGCAATGAAAATATAACGGGAATTCAAATAAAATCTCAGTTACATAAAATTGGGCTGTATGCGGACGATATTATATTGACACTATCAAATCTCATGTTTTAAGATAAACCAGTCCAAATCAGAGGCCCTTAGTCTAAACATACCAAAAGAAACAGAAAAATTATTAGAAATTAACTTTAATTTCAGGTGGCAGCAGAAAGCCAGGAAATATCTAGGCGTGTATATTACAAAAAACGCAAAAAAACCTTATACCAAGCAAATTACCCCAAACTTCTACAGGTCTTAAAGAAAGAGCTGAGAGATTGAGCTTCCTACGGAATTTCATGGATCGGGAAGATCTGTAGCGTAAAGATGAACCTTCTCCCACGATTATTATACCTGATCCAGACTCTTCCGATACCCGTGGTAAGATCGGACATAGTATCCATGCAAGCTTTTATCTCATAATTTATATGGAAAAACAAAAAACCACGGATTAGGCTTAGTGGTACCTGACTTGTATGCATAGTACAAAGCGGCTCAATTATGCCAAATTGCACAATATGGACAAAAAAAAAAACAAAAGTGCAAGCTCCATAGCACGTAATTGTTTAAAAATAAAGGTACATTTATTTTAAAAATCAGCAACCCATAAGAAATACACTTACAGGATTTCAAACAGAACCATTCGTGGGAGAGAAATCTCTATTGTGGTCATCTGCGAGGGTAGGGGGAGTCCCAGGTAGGCAGAGTAGATAAACACAGCCTGTAGCCACCGCAAGCTCCTGTCACGAGTTGGCGGCAAAATAGAAAGGCATTCAGTGCCTTCACGTCCTCTGCTCCTGCATAAGGTAGTTGCCAGCACTTGTAAATACAGCAAGCTAGAGCGCAGGGACGCCCAGAACTCCGTGTACACAGACCAAAACCCAATGACGTCACCAGCCCTACTCGTTTCGTCACACAAAGGCGACTTCGTCAAGGGTAGTCGTATATATATATTTATTAAGAAAGTGAAAAAATAATCAGCGCTACAATGTGAATCAAAATGTGCGTCTAATCAATATTAACTAATGTGTGGCTATAGTCTTATATAATATAAACACTTATGATAGTGATTGAGTGCAAATGAAAATATATATATGTGTGTATCCAAATGGATACAGCTAGTGGATAAATAAGAACACAAAAGTATTCAATTAAAACAAATAGGTAGACTTGTAGGAAGAAAATGGAGACGTGATATGATTATATTAGTATCAAGAAGACCCATCATAGCCAGATATCTGAATTTTAATGACAAAATAAACATTATCAGAGCATTCAAAGAGACCCACCAACTACAAATGGAGGGGAAAAGACTTAGGGGCCTATGCACTAAGCATTCATAAAAAAAATTGCTGGGCCATTTAAATTGCCATTTTTGTGAGCGTTGCTATCGCAGTGTTCAGAAAAGCTTTGATAACCTGTGATAGCAACATTCACAAAACGGGTGAATAGTCAGCAGCGTGAAGATTGTCTCTCTAAAAAGGCCTTACCCGGCGATTCCTTTCTGCTGCAGAGAGAGCTGCTCAGAGAGAGCTGCCTCTCCCTGCGCAAATATCGCCCGAAATGTATGTTTTTTTAGTACAATACACTAGAAATAAAACCCTAATTAAAAATGTAACACATTCGTTACCGTAGCGGCTATCCGCTAAGGTAAAAAAGCACCTTTAATGTAATTTTTATTAATAGTGTGCGAGAGCAGGGGGTCTCCTGAGCTGAAGCGCTTTGATTTCAGCCTTAGCGACCCCCCCGGTTTTTCATGTGTATGTTCTCGTGAATTATCTGTTTTAAGTAATAAAGTGTGATATAGAATTGTGCCAGATAGGGTATATAAGAGAACAGGATATGGACTATGCCATTCAAACCCCTGAGGAAGAAGGAACGCCCTTCGAAACATGTTGGGTTGCCGTGGGGCATGAACACAGAGACTTACCGCAAGTGACGAAAGACGTCGGGGGGAATGGCGGTAGTCGCGGTCCAGGAGGAAGACTCGTGTATGTGTTTTTGGTTTCCCTGCTCCATCTACGGTGTAAACCTGTATACCATTTTTATATTTATATTTTATCTATATATTTTAAATTGAAAGTTTGGTTGTGTGGGGGTTTGTGCACACGCTGTGATTGGGGTGGGGTGACCCCATTGTGTGGGGTGACGTCAGCAACAAGGCTACGTACGCCCTCACCCTCACAGCCTCCTCACACCGCGTGAGAGCCAAACGCCATGCAGCCATACTGTCCTGACCTGCCTCAGCCAAAGCCGCCTAACCTGCAGCCGCACCGCTGCCTCACCTCCACCCCTTCACCCAAACTACCCCTGGCACGCCTCAGCCAAACCCGGCGCTTCTCACCTCTCCGCTCCACAACCTCCCCAGCCGCCGCTTCGGCACAACTAACCCCCCCCACCTCACCCAAACCTGGCCGCTTCGCAACCTCCCCAGCCACCCCATCAGCACAACTACGCCACCCCCCGCCTAACCCAAACCCGGCCGCTCCGCAACTTCCACAGCCGCCACATCAGCAAAACTACCCACAGCCTCACCAAAAAAAACCCGGCCTCACCCACCCACCCCCGCCTCACCCTCCCGCCTCCCCCCCCACCCCGCCCCCCCCCCCCCCCCCCCCCCGCCTCACCCACCCCCCTCACTCGTCTCACTCCCCCAGTCACTGCCTCCCACCCAGTCACTAAGTCACTGTCAGCCATCCAGTCACTGACACCCACCGCCTCCCTGACACCCACCGCCTCCCACCCTCCCACCCTCCCACCCACTGCCTATGTCACTGCCAAGTCACTGCCTCCCTCCCAAAGTCCCTCTCTCCCTCCCACCCAGTCACTGCCTAACCCAGTCACTGCTTACCAAGGTCACTAACTCCCACCCACCCAGTCACTGCCTCCTCACCCTAAGTCACTGCCTCCCCACCCTAAGTCACTGCCTCCCCACCCACACAAGTCACTGCCTCAGCACCCCCCCCCCCCCCCCCCCCCCCCCCCCCCCCCACTCACTGGTCCCACCCACCCACTAGCTCCCACCCTCCCTCCCACCCAGTCACTGCCAAAGTCACTGCCAAGTGTCACTGCCTCCCAAGGTCACTGCCTAACCACCCAGTCAAGGCCCGTGACCAAGGGAGGGAAATTGGAGCTGTGAAGGGGGAGGGGGAATGGAGCTGTGAAGGGGGGGGGGCGAGCTGTGAAAGGGGGGGATAGGACATGTGAAGGCAGGGGGGGAACGCAACTGTGAAGGGGGGAGCGGAGAGAGAGAGGGGGAGCGGCAAAATTAAATCCCGGGCAACGCCAGGTATATCAGCTAGTATTTTATAAAAATTGGATTTGTACCATCTAAAGGCTTCAGCTCATCTATGTATCCACGACAAGCTGTATAAAGAAACCTTTATGTGCCTGGGTCCCGGCACTTAGAAGTAAGTGCATATCTCACCAAAGTTCACTTATTTGAATTCATCAAAAACATACTTCACTAGTTTTGTTTTTATTTTATGTTTTATGAGCAGGATTGAAAATGCCACTCAATGCACATCTTGCCACATGTATGTGCACTTGGAGCAGCTGTTCCAAGGAGCATACCGCTGTGAGAAGTGTGAGCGGGTGGTCTCTTTAGAGTCAGAGATTGCTGATCTGAAGAGGCATCTTGCAATATTGAGGACATTGGCAACCTTCAAAGGGGTTTAGAGCTCACTGAGCAGGCCCTTGCTTCGACTAGTGGTGCAGATGGTGGCGCTGTTAGTGAGGAGCAGATAGCTAGCTGGGTGACAGTTAGAAGGGGAAGCAGGGGCAATAGGGAGAGGCAGGTCGTTTCTGAGCTGACCCATCCCAATAAATTTGCCATGTTGAGTGAAGATATTGGAAATGTCGGGCCGAAATGGCAAGGCTGGGGGAGACTAATTCCTCTAGCAGCCAGGGGAATAGTTCCTCCAGCACAGTGGGGACTCAGGATGCTCAGATACAAAGAAAGATTGTGGTGGTAGGGGACTCCATTATTAGTAAGGTAGACAGGGCAATCTGTTGCCATGACCGCATGAACCGAACAGTTTGTTGTCTCCCTGATGCTCGGGTTCGGCACATTGCGGATCTGGTAGACAGATTGTTGGGGGGGCTGGGATTGACCCAGCGGTCTTTGTACATGTTGGCACCAATGACAAAGTTAGAGAAAGATGGAGGGTCCTAAAAAATGATTACAGGGATCAAGGCCAAAAGCTTAAGGCAAGGACCGCCAAGGTAGTATTTTCTGAAACACTACCAGTGCCATGCGCTACTGCAGGGAGACAGTCAGAGATCAAGGAGGCTAATGCATGGCTAAGAAAGTGGTGCAGGAAGGAGGGGCTTGGGGTTTTAGAGCACTGGGACTCCTTTTCTGAGAGGTGCCATCTATATTCTAGGGAAGGATTGCACCTCAATGAAGAGGGATCTTCTGTGCTAGGGGGGAGAATGCTAAAAAGGTTGGAGGAGATTTTAAACTAGGATGTTAGGGGGAGGGGAATGAAACAGATAATGAACTAAATGGAATAGAGGAGGATACAAGGGGGTATGGAGGTAGAATGGGGGCAAGTGCGAGTTTGACAAGTAGCGAGACACCCAAAGTAAATAAAGATAATACTAGAAAACATCTCAAGACTTAACCAAGTGGGCACCGAAAGGAAGGAGCAGATAAGATAATAGTACAGGCTGAAAAAAAAACTTAGATGCATGATTGCTAATGCAAGAAGCCTGACAGATAAAATGGGGGAGCTTGAATTAATAACTGCAAGAGGGCAGTATGACATCATAGGCATTACTGAAACATGGTGTGATGAAACTCATGACTGGACAGTTAATTTAGAGGGTTATTCCCTTTTACCGAAGGATTGAACAAATAGAAGGGGAGGTGGAGTATGTTTATATGTTAAACCGGATCTAAAACCTATTATAAGGGATGATGTTTATGAAGTGAATGGTGAAAATGTAGAGACTTTGTGGATAGAAATTAGCAGTGGAGGTAAAAGTATAAAGAAAACGTTTGTGGGAATATGCTATAAACCACCAAATATCTGTGAGATTGAGGAAGCTAAAATACCTTTGCAAATGGAGAAGGCATCAAAACTGGGTCATGTTTGCATAATGGGGGATTTTAATTATCCAGACATAGACTGTGGCAATGAGATTAGCATTAGAACAAAAGGAAACAGGTATTTGGAGGTGCTTAAAGACAATTATATGACCCAAATTATTGAGGAACCAACCAGGAGAGGGGCAATACTGGATTTGGTCGTATCAAACAATGTAGAAGTAATAACAAATATTCAAGTCCTGGAACATTTGGGTAACAGTGATCATAACATGGTCTCATTTGAAATAAATTATCAAAAAACAGATACTTGGGTTCAACAAAGACCTTAAACTTTAGAAAGGCAGATTTTAATAAACTGAGGTCTAATCTAGTAGTAATACAATGGGATGATGTTTTTGCAGGGAAAAATGTATAAGATAAATGGGCAGTCTTTAAAACATTGTTAGAAAAGCACATTTATCAGTGTATAACCTTGGGTAATAAGTATAAAAGAAATAAGTCAAAACCAATGTAGCTAAATAAACAGGTAGGGGAGGAAATGGACAAGAAGAGGAAGGCGTTTAGATTCTTTAAGTCAGAAGGGACGGAGACATCATATCAGAATTATAAGGAATGTAACAAAAATTGCAAAAGGGCAATCAAATTAGCAAAAATGGATAATGAAAAAAGGATTGCAATAGAAAGTAAGGTCAACCCTAAAATGTTCTTTAAGTACTGTACCTTAATAACAAAAAAATGAGAAAAGAAAATATTGGACCCTTTCAGAGTGAGATGGGTACTGTAAACAGATTATTGGAGATAAGGAAAAAGCAGAGGTATTAAACACATTCTTTGCCTCTGTGTTTACCAGGGAAGAATCAAGTTCAATAGTAGTGCCGCAGGAGGAAGCCACAACCTCCATATTAATGAACAATTGGTTAACTGAGGAAGAAGTCCATAAGCGACTTGAAAAAATAAAAGTAAATAAGGCACCTGGCCCCGATGGCATACATCCAAGAGTTCTCAAGGAGTTAAGCTCAGTAATAGCCAAATCATTATATTTAATATTCAAGGACTCCATTTCCACAGGCTCAGTACCACAAGATTGGCGTGAAGCAGATGTGGTGCCTATATTTAAAAAGGGAGCTAGATCACAACCGGGGAATTACAGACCTGTAAGCCTGACTTCAATAGTGTTGAAACTTCTTGAAGATTTAATACGGGATAATATTCAGGAATACCTAATGGAAAATAAAATTATTAGTAATAGTCAGCATGGATTTATGAAGGATAGATCATGCCAAACTAACCTTATTTGTTTCTTTGAGGAGGTAAGTAGGAATTTAGACCAGGGTAATGCAGTTGATGTGGTCTACTTAGATTTGCAAAGGCTTTTGATACGGTTTCACACAAGAGGTTGGTGTACAAAATAAAGCAAATTGGACTCAGTAAAAATATATGCACCTGGATTGAAAACTGGTTAAAGGACAGAAAACAGAGGGTTGTCATAAATGGAACATTTTCAGGTTGGGCTAAAGTCGTCAGTGGAGTACCTCAGGGATCGGTACTGGAACCCCTGCTTTTTAACTTGTTTATTAATGATATTGAGGTTGGCATCGAGAGCAAAGTCTCCATCTTTGCTGATGATACTAACTTGTGTATGGTAATAGAATCAGAGCAGGATGTAATTTCTCTTCAGAAGGACTTGGAGAGACTGAAAACGTGGGCAGGTAAATGGCAGATGAGGTTGAATACAGATAAATGTAAAGTTATGCATTTGGGATGCAAGAATAAAAAGGCGAACTACAAATTAAATGGGTATAAATTGGGGGAATCCTTGATGGAGAAGGATTTAGGAGTGCTTGTAGACAGCAAGCTTAGCAATAGTGCCTAAAGTCATGCAGTAACTGCAAAGGCAAACAAGATCTTATCTTGCATCAAACGGGCAATGGATGGAAGGGAAGTAAACATTATTATGCCCCTTGGAAAAAACAGATAAGGTAGCGCTAATTCTTGAAGTAACTATTATATAGTATAGGTGATCAGCTGGCTGCCTGCGATATAACACTGACCCCAGGTCAGGTGATAGATCGTGAAAACAATTTATATCTATGGCGCTCGGCATATACAGAATAATTATACATTTGTAAAGGATATTTACAACCAGAAATTATGATGCTGGCAGATCCAATAAGATACTCCACGTGGGAATGATCAAACATGAAACGAAAAATAAAAATACATAGTATAACACTGTAAAACATTTTTGACAAACAAAGAAAACAAATGCTGAGAACAACAGGTGACTATAATGATTAAAAAAACACGCATTTAATATGACACAATGAATCAATACAATTAATAAACACAATATAAAATAGAAATGAATGTGGGTCCCACTTGTACAATCCTGCTACGGCGAGAGTGCCCGCTTACCAGAAGATGGTAGGATGTAGGCAGTGGATAATCAGCGAGTATCCCCTCTCCTCTGTGGCTACTCCATGCGCTCCTCACTGACATCGGCGCCGTGTTGTTGTAAGCCACGGCTGGGGTATGGGACGGCAGCCCTGCTCACGCTGGGACATCTGCAGCTCTCGGTATTCCACAGCTCGATACACGTGTACCTGGGAAATCCTACTGTCGATCGCCTGTAGCAGATTCGCCAAATCCCTAGCCCGCAGTGCTGTAAGGAGGGTATGCGCAGATTCTTTCGCGATCACTTGGCGGGAAATTCAACAGATAGTAAAGCAGTGTGTACGTGGGACCACTCTACGCGTTTCTGAAGACCACGCTTCCTTCCTCAGGGGTGTGTGAATTATGCCCCATTACAAAGCATTGTGACGTTTCAGGGGATTCCTTCCCCTCCATGTGTCCCTGACGCTGCGCTTCCTCCTGCCTCTGATATCCCTTCCTTGCCTCCCCGTTATGTTCTCCCTTCTTCCTCCCGCATTCGTCCCTCTGCGGCATCCCCTGACACTCTCCCAGCGTCTGCGCGCGTTCCCCGCAGGGCACGCGCGCCTTCTCAAACTCCCGTTTCCCTCTGCAGTACTCCCCGCTCACGGCCTCCCTCTGCTCCCGCTCCGGTCCCCTTACCTCCTGCAAACTCTCCTCCGGTTCTCCCCCCGCCCTCGGCGGGTGCCCCCGCAGCGCAGCGCTCCGTGCGCCTCGACACAGCCTGTGCACGCGCACTCTAACCTTACAGAGGGCGCGCGCATACGCTCCTCTTGTAAGCCTTCCCAGACCTCTGGCTTCTCCTCTCATGCTGTACAAGCTATCTCCCTCTCTGCCTCATCTGTCTCCTCCCTCTCCTTCTCACCTATCCCTGCTGCCTCTCACGTCACCCTCTTCTCCTCCTCTCTCTCCCATTGGTGTTCCTTCCTTTATAACCCCTGTCTGTCCTCTAACTCATTGCTCTGCATAGTTCCTTGTAACTTCTGTGTGTGCAGTCCTATGCTTGGCTCTCCTGTGTCTTCCAGCATTTGTTCCTGCTCCTGCTTACCCCTGGATCTCCCTGGCTTGACCTCTGCTTGTACTGGATTACCCTGCTCTCCTGCCCTTGAACCCTGCTTACAGACACGACTTTGCTGACTTCTGTTATCCCTGGACACTGGCTTACGGACATCACTATCCTGCTCTCTATTGCCCTAGACTCTGGCACACGGACATCACTATCCGAACTCTATATCCCAAGGCGTTGCAAGTATATGCTAACCATCTTTCTACAGGCCCGGCAACGCACTACCACACTATGGGCACGCCCTCACTGCTGTGGGTGTGTGTGTTAACCCTACCCACCTCAGTACTGGGGACTGGCCAAGTCTGCGGGCATACAGGCGTTACAAGCATTAGTAAGACCTCACCTTGAATATGGAGTACAATTTTGGGCACCAATCCTAAGAAAAGCCATTATGGAACTAGAGAGAGTGCAGAGAGTGTAGAGAAGAGCCACCAAATTAATAAAGGAGATGGACAATCTAACTTATGAGGAGAGGCTAGCTAAATTAGATTTATTTACATTAGAAAATAGGTGTCTAAGAGGGGATATGATAACTATATACAAATATATTCAGGGACAATACAAGGAGCTTTCAAAAGAACTATTCATCCCACGGGCAGTACAAAGGACTCGGGCCATCCCTTAAGGCTGGAGGAAAGGAGATTTCACCAGCAACAAACAAAGGGCAGTTAAAATGGGGAATTCATTACCCATGGAGACTGTGATGGCAGATACAATAAATTTGTTCAAAAAAAGGTTGGACATCTTTTTAGAAAGGAAAGGTATACAGGGATATACCAAATAAGTATACATGGGAAATATGTTGATCCAGGGATTAATCCGATTGCCAATTCTTGGAGTCAGGAAGGAATTTATTTTTCCCCTTATGAGACATCATTGGATGATATGACTCTGGGGGTTTTTGTTTGCCTTCCTCTGGATCAATAAGTAAGTATAGATATAGGATAAAGTATTTGTTGTCTAAATTTAGCATAGGTTGAACTTGATGGACGTACTGTACATCTTTTTTCAACCTCATCTACTATGTAACATATAACTATGTAATTTCTTGGAGGTGCGCTGATTTTTTTCCTGAATGAAACTTCAATCAAAGAACTGGGAACAGTTCTTTTTTTTTCAAGCAGCACTTCATTATTAGTTTACTATAGTTTAAACCTTGTTCACATTTATTTGAGCGCTTCTTTTTTGCATTGTATTAGACTAATAAGAGACCAAAATATGGAGAAAAATAACAAAACAAATCTAAGGGCCTGGCAGAAAGAGATACAAGAAGTCCATTCTATGGAGGATTTAATAGGGGGATATATGAGATATATGTAAACTAATCACCTCAGAGAATTGGAGGGAGATGCAGTTTCGAATAAAGCACAGAGCTTATATCACATTCATAAGACAATTATACAACAAAGAGGCAGACACATGAAGTGTCCCAAAAAGCAAGTCTTACCCACTGTTTTTGGACATATACCAAGATCGCAAAAATCTGGGACCAAGTACTTACTGTTGCGGCTGAGCTTATTCTAAAGCTTACCCGCAATTGTTCGGGGCTGTTTGCTTTAACAGCCGAACTTGGCTGCGTGCCAGCTGCATCTATTGGATGCGCGCCAGTCGCATCTCCATTCAGCGCTAATGGCGCTGAACAATGAAAGCGCCGCAGGCGCCGAAACTAAAAAAAAAAAAAGCCAGCGTCTGCCCGCGGTTTAAAAATTCCCATGGTGGCGGCCGATTTAGACTCAGGGCGGCCACCACTATATATATATTCCAAACGTAACAAAAGTAAAGTGGATAAAACATCCAATACATATGTTGTTTGCCAGAAGCTTGGTCGATCCAGGCCAACCACAATAGGATAGCGGTCCAACCAACGGAGATGATCCTGCTGACAGCCAGGAACGCGATTTTGATTAAATGGATATACAAGGAAAGCCCAACAATAGATTTAATTTGAACGCTTCTTACCAAATTGCTCACAATAAACAACATTATATACTGTCCCGGCCCCTTTTATTCTCCAACATCACCGCATTTTTCCGGGATTTTTTTACGAATGCCACGCACTTCACCACGTTCATGCCGCATTCATACCGCATTAATGTTGCATTCATAGCCGCGGTTGATGCGCAGTTGATGCGTTTATTGAGAATCGTTTGGATTTAATTGGTTGCAATTCTTCGCGTGTCCGCCAGATGGCAGATATTCATGAATTGTAATGCGCATGCGCTTCAGTAATGTGTCGACTTGCAGGTGTTTCGTTTAATACCACAGTGGTCTATTGTAAATTGGCCTTGGGAGTGAAGGAAGAGGTTACAATAATGTATCAATTTAGGCTTTTCATATTAAAGAAAGACAAACACCAGTTCCTGTTCTGTTTATTGTCCAGAGTCCCGCCGCCATGAGTGAACAAGTGCAGCCCGTGTTCCAAAAACCCGACAGAACGTACGCTTATTTAATATGGGCCGCGATTAAAGCAACAGATGATAAGATGGCAACAGTTGTTCAAATTTATCAGTATTTTATCGAAAACTATGACTTTACAAATTTTCGCCAGCTCCTCATGTGTGGAAGCGTGCAATAAGGAAAAAGTTATGTAGCGATCCATGTTTTTTTCGTATTGATCCCGATTTTATTGGAGGGTATTGGTGTGTATCACCGGGTTTTTCCCGTATCTATGATCATGCAGACGGCAAAAGGCGAAAGGTCGTGTTAAAACCAAGTAAGAAACGTCAGTCGCTGGCAAGCAATGCGCCAGCACCAGCACCGGCTTCCAATAACGGTCCGACCGTCAGTGACAACCCTTGCTGTCTGTCCCCGCACGAATACCTACAGCCTGAGCCGGATTTCGCGTACAGTTTCGAGCAAGCTTGCATGTACCTAAGCGATTTCCAGCCTCATCAGCTGACTACAGGTGTAGTAGTCCCGCTGTCACCTGTCAACGTGTATGATCAAGAATACTGGACTGGCAGTGGTCCGGCGGCAGCTGATTGGGAAATTCTATAGTGAGTAATGTTGCCGTATTTTATTCTGTTTTTTTATTTTATAAATATCAATATCAGTGCGATTCAAAAGTCAAGCGATTCTCCTCTAAGCAATATCATTGGCTGAGCGGCTTCTACAGTACTGTAGATACTGAACAATTGGTGGAACGCTAGGCGCATTCGCGTTGGAACCTTCTTGGAACGCATATGCGTGTCATCACATCGACGGTAGGCGCATGCGCATGTGAACAGGAGACGCCCCCCAACAAAATTATTGGTGGGACTGACTGGGAACTTCTTTAGGGGACTGACCATTACAGTAAAACTTTTATTTTTGTTTTTCCTCAGAAAAGAAAACTTTGTCATCTCATGCGGAAAACGGCGAATGGTGGGATTTCAATGAATAATATCGCTTTGTGTAACAATGCCTGCACATTGCTGAATCGGATTTAAAAAACCACATACCAGAGTCTACAGTTTAGTGGCCGTTGTTATTGATTAGGATACAATACCTGAAACAGTATGCTGATGTTTTCAGACCGTACTGTATACAATGCTTTTTTATATACAGTATACTGTATAATAAACCCGAGAAAATAAAAAGTATGCATTTATTCTACATGTATTCCAGTACATATGTGTATTCTATACCCGTACAGCATGTATTGTTTTTAATACTCGTGATGTACAGGCATACCCCGCATTAACTTACGCAATGGGACCGGAGCATGTATGTAAAGCGAAAATGTACTTAAAGTGAAGCACTACCTTTTCCCACTTATCGATGCATGTGCTGTACTGCAATCGTTATATACGTGCATAACTGATGTAAATAACGCATCTGTAACAGGCTCTATAGTCTCCCTGCTTGCGCACAGCTTTGGTACAGTTAGGTAGCCGGTATTGCTGTTCAGGACGTGATGACAGGCGCATGCGCGAGCTGCCGTTTGCCTATTGGGCGATATGTACTTACTCGCGAGTGTACTTAAAGTGAGTGTACTTAAAGCGGGGTATGCCTGTACAGTACTGAGCATGCCTACAGTATACAGTACAGTATGCCTGGACAGTACTGTACATTCTAGAAACACTGTATTTTGTTACAGTATAAAAGGAGACAATGGAACAATTTAAAACAAATCAACATTTTCTTTTATTGGTGGAGTAAGTACAAAAACATTTATTTACAAATACTGTACAATGTAAAAAGAATTTAAGTGCACAGCTATTCAAAACATCAACAGGTGTATGGTTTACTGCTAGTGAAAACATTTATGTACAGTCAGTCAGTATGGTTTACAGTCACATGGTGTTAATAAAAAAAAATTCTTTATTCAGAAAAATTAAAAAACGCAACATCTCCTTTTTTTAAAGTACAGCAAGTCAAAACATTTACAGTAGGATGGTGTACAGAACAGTCAGTCAGGCCTGCGCAACTCCAGTCCTCGGGGGCCGCAAACAGGCCCAGTTTTCAGGATAACCTTTGAAAAGCGGGCCTGTTTGCGGCCCTCGGGGACTGGAATTGTGCAGGTCCTGTGTGTACAGTACTGTAATTAAAAACATTTCTTTATTAATACAAGTTAAAACACACAACATCTCCTTTATTTAAGTACAGCAAGTCAAAACATGTACAGCACAGCACAACACAACAGTATGGTGTTATTAAAAAAAATTCTTTATTCAGAAAAATTAAAAAACGCAACATCTCCTTTATTAAAGTACAGCAAGTCAAAACATTTACAGTAGGATGGTGTACAGAACAGTCAGTCAGGCCTGCACAACTCCAGTCCTTGAGGGCCGCAAACAGGCCCGGTTTTCAGGATAACCTTGAAAACCGGGCCTGTTTGCAGCCCTCGGGGACTGGAACAAAAACATTTACAAAAAATTAACAACAGTTGAACACTCACGCAAATACGTACCCCACCAGATTGTCCATCCAGGGCCGATGCCTTGTATGGCGCAAAATGCCATTAATGCAGTCTCGAACGCTTTTCATTAAAGGATCTGTAATTGAAAAAAAGCACCGCAATTCCTCCAGAATAGTCTTTCTTAAATTGTCAGGAAACGCCTTTTTTTTGCGATTTCCTTCATAGTTCACTTTGTAGGCCCACACGCAGTACACCAAGTAGGACACGTGGTGCTTAAAAATTAACATGGCATACTTGTGGGGTAAACCAGCACTCATCACCCTATACTTCTCCCTGAGTTGATTGGGCAGGTCGCCCAGGATGATGTCGGGCACCGTCTCGATGCAAGCGTGTGTAGGTTGGGTTCTGGGAGCGGGTGTGCTTCTGTGAGCGGGTGTGCTTGTGGCGGCGGGCGAGGGTAGGTTGTCTGGGAGGAAGCTTTCCTCCTGTCTTGGTCGCCGTGTTGTCTCCTGGCGTGGTCTTGACGGGGTTGTCATGTTATCTTCCTCCTCAACGGCATACATGTACACAAAATGTTCTGGTGGAGGGGGTGAGCTTGCTGATGGAAGGTGGTCGAAGGTCCCATTCATCACATCCATGCCACCCTCCTGCTCCGGCGTCGGCGATATAGGGGCATGAACACCGAGCAAATGATGTATCCCCGCTATGTCAGTCTCTATCTTCTGCATCCGTTGATCCATAGTTAGCATGGTCTCCAGAAGCAGATCTATCTTTGCCAGCACAATAGAGTTCCTGGGGATATCCACACTTATCCCATTCAGCATGCGGTCTAACGAGCTGGTTCTTGTGCATGGCGTGCTGTGGACATCTGGGTGGATGGGTGCTACGGAGGATGAGATGGGGGTTCCATGGAGAGAAGCGGCAGCGTTGCCGAAGAAGGGTGGAGGAGGTGACCTGTGGATTTCCGGGAGAGGAGAAGCTGCAGCGTCGTC
>WSYH01009781.1:0-24972 GCA_036426205.1 Ascaphus truei | reverse complement strand
TAACGCAGTGAGCAGTGTGCAGGGTAAAGCGAGGTAGAGTGATGAGAAGTGGTAAAGATGAGGTAAAATCAGAAGGCCTTAGAGAACGCATAGAAGTGTGAAGGTTGGGGTAAAGCGAAAAGAAGTGGTGAAGGGGGGGGTAAAGTCATCCGCCTGTTGAGAGAGGGGGTCAGGGGTTTTTTAAGGTGAGGCAATAGAAGGTGGTGAAGAGGTTTGTAAAAGTGAGGAGCAGGGTGAGGTGCGGGTAACGGGAGGAGAAGGGGTAAGGGGGGAAAGTGCGGAGCAGGGCTTGAAGTGTTACAACAGGAAGAGGGTGAAGGTGGTAACGCGCGCAGAAGTGGGAAGGTGTAACGGGCGGAGCAGTGGAAGGGGGTTAAACCCGGAGAATGCGAGCAGTGGGCAGGGGAACGCCGCAGAGCAGGGTGCAGGTTTGTAACGTGCGGAGCAGTGTGCAGGGTAACGTGCGGAGCAGTGTGCAGGTTGGAACGGGAAGAGCAGTAGTGCAGGTTTGTTGTATGTGCGGAGCAGGTGTGCAGGGTGTTACACCCGGAGCAGCAGTGTGCAAGGTTAAGTGCGGGCAGTGGGCAGGGGTTGTAACGCGCGGAGAAGCAGAACAGTGTGAAGTGTTTACACACGGAAGCCAGTTGTGCGGTTGGTGTAACGCGCGAGCAGTGTGCAGGTGTAACACGCGCGGAACGCAGTGTGCAGGTTGTAGTAACGCGCGGAGCAGTGTGCAGGTGTAACGCTGCGTGTAAGCAGGTGTGCAGGTGTCCGAGTTGAACGCGCAGCAGTTGCAGGTGTAGACGTGCGGAAGCAGTGTTCGTTGACAGGTTGTAACGTGTGGAGCATGTGCAGGTGTAACGTGCGGAGGCACGTGTGCAGGTGTTACACCCGGACAGTGTGCAGGGTGTAACGTGCAGAGCGTGTGGAAGGTTTGTAAGTGCGGAGAGTGGAAGGTTGGGGCACAGGGAGGGAGGGCAGGGGGCAAAGGGCAGGGGGAGGGAGGGTAAGGGGGGGCAGGGAGGGTAGGGAGGGGCAGGGAGGGTAGGGGGGCAGGGAGGGTAGGGGGGGCAAAGGGCAGGGGGAGTCAGTGACGCGGTAATTCCCCTGCGTTTCCTCACCTTGCACACGGTCGCGCTCCTCTTCCTCCGGGTACCGGCCGCCATCCTCCTCCACCTCGGGCTCCTCAGCGGCGAGGCTGAGACGCTCCGGTGAGGAGGGGCTGTGCCTTTCGCGGGGAGAGGCGGAGACAGCCGGAGGAGTGGCCTCTGGGACGGGGAGCAGCCTGTGTGAGGGGAGATCCGCAGAGAGCGTGCTCTGTGTGTGTGGGTGGGGGGGCAAAGAGAGCCGTGGGGATGTGAGAGCGCCGGTGTGTGAGTGTGTGAGTGTGTGTGTGTGTGACCTTTGGCCCGTCACTCAGCCTCAGGCCAATGACAGGTGTGCGGGGGCGGGCGGGCCAAGGGAGCCATCTCATTGGCCTGAGGCGGAGTGACAGGCCAAAGGTCCAATGTGATTGCCGCTAGGGACACAGGGAGACACATACAGACATAGACACATAGGACGCTTTCAGAAATATATAGTAAGATCTATCATCGTGTATTTATCTAAGTCTATCCATCTACTCATCTAGCTATATCAATAATTATCTATCCATCTAATTATATCTATCATCTATTTATCTATCAATCATAATCTCTATCTATCAATCATAATCTCTATCTATCAATCATAATATCTATCTATCTATCTATCTATCTATCTATCTATCTATCTATTTCTATTTCTCTGTCTCGTCAATCTATCTGTATAACGGCTTCTTGCAGATAAAGCAATAATGTTGCAAAAAAATCCCGAAGCTTTGATGATTGTTACATTTTATTATTTTACTATTAACTTAACAAAGTTTAACAAACACTGCCCATATTTTGACCCTCTTATGCTTAGTAACGATTCTTGTGCGGGAGACGTACTCACTGAACACAGCTGCTGCCCAAGCAGTCGCACTGCTGCATGGACATTTGGGTTCATGCAAAGCCGAATCTGTTTCTGAGTGGAAATTAATTTAAACGAGTTATGAGTCAAAATCGATGGCATCAATTTTTTTGTATTTTATTTTTAAAGTAATGATTAAAAGCTTTTCCTAGAACCCGCAGCGCTTAAACATGTGTTTAGCTTGGCAGGGGAATGTAGACAAAATTTAAGCTCGCGCATGTATCGAAACTGAACCCATCTCGCATAGAAAGCTTGGCCAGAAGCGATGTAGATTTAGCAGTTTTATTGAGTAATGCGTCTGAAACGGAAATAAAGTGTATTTTCTGTGATTCCGGGTTACACAAAGCCATGCTCTCGTGAAGCGCTATTAAATATATGTTGAAGGAGGAAGCCATGAAATATATATATTTTAAATAAATCAGTTCTGTAATATTAGATAATACTTACTGACTTTTTTTCCCCAACCCGTAATGCCATTTTTAATGAGTTTAAATGAGTTAATATACTGAGCATCCTTTGATTTCTATAGCAGGTTTTATCCCACCTCCCCAGCAGTGCAAGATCTTTGTAACACTTTCCTGTTTGTGATCATTTGTTGCCAATGTTCCCGGCAGTTTGACCTGCAAACTGCAACAATAGATAAAGTTACCTTAGTAATAGCAGGATACATTGTTGCTGCTGAGTTACACAAACTGAAAGGCGGCCATTATGTTAGGCACACAATCAGCATTGTGACAGATTTATAACAGGAGCAGCAAACAATTGCCAGCATAGGTAACGCTGTAAGATAGAGAAATGGCAAACGCGCTCAAATGCCAGGCCAATGATGTTATAATGCCAGAACCACCATCCAAAGGAAATCCGTAATCACAAATATAGAGTAGTGATAATGCAACAACAATAATGGGTACAGTCTCCTGAAGACAGGTAGTGGGTAGTACAAGCCCACCCACGATCAATCTCATTGGTAGGTTCCCCTTAGTTGGCAAAAGTACTTACGTTCCTTGGTGTGGCTGGCTGGCTGTGCAACTCCCAGTGCTGGTACGCAGGAGTAAAAAATTGGGAGGAGGGCCCGAACCGAATGGAGCAGGAAAGGACCCTGAATCAAAATAAGTAAAAAGGGTACTTTAATGTGTCAGGAGACCCATCCAACGCGTTTCGAACGTCGCTGTGACGTCGAAACGCGTTGGGTGGGTCTCATGACACATTAAAGTCCCTTTTTACATATTTGATTCTGGGTCCTTTCCTGCTCCATTCGGTTCGGGCCCTCCTCCAATTTTTTACTCCCAGGTCAGACTGTAGAATGATACATTGTTACATGCTTTACATATACAGTACAAATAATAATAACACAGGTGAATATAGTATTGTGGCTTTAAAGCGCAATTAAAGAGGGTTAAAGAACATATTAGCCCAGGTCTTGCAGTTATGGTTGAACTCCTTCACTGTCAGAGCCCGATTCCCCAATATGTCCGTCAGGCCCCGGCCTGGGGCCGTTGTTATCAGAAGCTTTTCATTAAACTCCGACTTCAACCCCTGACAGGGCGTGTGGCGTGTGGCGTGTGGCGTGTGGCGCGCTAGTAAGGGCTCTGCAAATAGCGTCGCAGCGGCACTTTCATTTTGATACGACGGCGTGGGTGACAAATGTATTTTTGGGGTGGGGGTCGGGACTGGTTCCCGGCCTATGGCCTCCAGTTGGGTAACTCGAGCTCTGTTCACTGTCAGAGGCGACTTCAGTGGTCGCAGGGCGAAACCCCCCCGCTATTTGTAGCTCCGTGGACCTCACCCCCCACGGTTTATGAGATCATTAACAGTTTAGTTGCTGGTGTTCTTTTGTTTAGTCAAAAATTGCTGCCAAACCGAGCGGATCCCACGGGCCAGTTAGCTACTTTGTATTGGATGTCCGCGGCAGCCATCTTTATATTTTCAGGAAGAAGACACTGGCAACAAAACCGGGAATTATCATTGGACCAGGGCGTCTCCGGAGATAAAATGTGCGCAGTTGATCTCCAGAGGACCCCAGGTTCAAATTCTGTAAGAAGAGGAGAATGGAATATAGGTGGGATTGCTGCTTTAATGATTTAATACGGCTATTATAATGTATAGAGCTCACATATTTATGTTTATGGAGATTATACAAAATATGCACCATGTAACTCCTCCCCAACTCCTCCTACTGACTCTCCCCAAGGTGCAAGCTGGGACAGAGCAGAGAATGTGATACATCTCATTATAATCTGTGCACCATGTAACTCCCCCCAACTCCTCCTACTGGCTCTCCCCAAGGTGCATGCGGGGCAGAGACGCGAATGTGATATCTCATTATAATCTGGCACCAGTAACTCCCCCAACTCCTCCTACTAACTCTCCCCAAGGTGCAAGCTGGGCAGAGCGCAGAATGTGATACATCTCATTATAATCTGTGCACCATGCTTAACTCCCCAACTCTCCTACTGACTTCTCCCAAGGTGCAAGCTGGACAGAGACGCGCAGAATGTGATACATCTCATTATAATCTGGGCACCCATGTAACTCCCCCCAACTCCTCCTACTGACTCTCCCCAAGGCAAGTGGGACAGAGAAGCAGAATGTGATACATCTCATTATAATCTGTGCACCATTTAACTCCCCCCAGCCCTCCTACTGATCTCCCAAGGTGCAAGCTGGGCAAGAGACGCAGAATGTGATACATCTCCTTATAATTGGCACCGTGTGTAACTCCCCCAACTCTCCTACTGACTCTCCCCAAGGTGCAAGCTGGGACAAGGAGACGCGAATGTGATACATCCATTATAATCTGTGCACCATGTAACTCCCCCCAACTCCTCCTACTGACTCTCCCAAGGTGCAAGCTGGGCAGAGAGAGCAGAATGGATACATCTATTATAATCTGTGCATCATGTAACTCCCCCCCAATCCTCCTACTGACTCTCCCAAGGTGCATGCTGGGGCAGACACGCAGAATGTAATACATCTCATATAATCTGTGCACCATGTTAACTCTCCCAACTCCTGCTACAGACTCCCCCAGGTGCATGCTGGACAGAGACAGCAGAATGTGATACATTCTCATATAATCTGTGCACCATGTTACTCCCCCCCAACTCCTCCTACTGACTCTCCCCAAGGTGCATGCTGGGAAAACCCGGGAATTATCTCGGGACCAGGGCGTCTCCGGAGATAAAATGTGCGCAGTTGATCTCCAGAGGACCCCAGGTTCAAATTCTGTAAGAAGAAGACAATGGTATATAGGTGGGAATGCTGCTTTAATAATTAATACGGTTATATAATGTATAGAGCATCTACATATTATGTTTATTGGAGATTATACAAAAAATAGCACCATGTAACTCCCCCCAACTACTCCTACTGACTCTCCCCAAGTTGTGCAAGCTGGGGCAGAGACGCAGAGTGTGATACATATCATTATAATCGTGCACCATGTAACTCTCCCCAACTCTCCTACTGGACTCTCCCAAGGTGCAAGGCTGGACAGAGACGCAGAATGTGATACATCTCATTATAAACGTGCCACCATGTAACCCCCCCAACTCCTCCTACTGACTCTCACCAAGTTGCAAGCGGGGGCAGAACGACGCAGAATGTGATACATCTCATTATAATCTGTGTCCCATGTAAACTCCCCCCAGTCTCCTACTGAACTCTCCTCAAGTGCAGATGTGGGCAGAGACGCCAGAATGTGAACATCATAAATCTCTGGTACCAGTCAGGGTCAGGTATGAAAATGCAACATACGGGACACCTAACAAGCTCACTAAACCCCCAAAAATACCCACAACAAATAAAGCATATGAGTGTCAGAGGAGTGCTACTGAGCATGGCAATATGCATTAAACCAGAGGACATAACATTAAAACACAGACAAAAGCTCAGTTTTTAGCACATCTAGTGAGACTCATACACGGTACAGTGCCTAAATATATATGGATAATATCTAATAAGTAAATGGTCTTTTAGTTTGACATTTTTGGCCCAAATTGTTGTAAGCCCCTGAGCCAACGCCAAGGCAGACACATATCAGGGGTCCCTATCGCTAATATAAATTCTAAAACCGTTTAAACAGGAAGAATGATTTATAGTAAATCTGTCATATTAGCTGCAAAGTTCTGTCTGACTGAAGCTTTATTAACCTGACATACCAGGAAAAGCACTTGTTATTAGAGATGTCACAGCCAAACTGCAAGCAGGCAAGTTCCCCTGAGTGGAAGATGCTATGGAGTGAGCCCATAACCATTTAAATGTGGGAGGGGGTGAGCTTAAATTAAGTAGGAGGTTGCCACCTCCATCAGCCATGACTAGCTGGACAAGAATTGCACACATACTGGACACATACAAGCTCCTATTAAACCCCAAAAAATACCCACAACATATAATTAAAGCATATAGGTTCAGAGGAGTGCTACTGAGCATGGCAATATGCATTAAAAACAGAGGCATAACTAAAACACAGACAAAGCTCAGTTTAGCACATCTAGTGAGACTCAGTGGCTTGGCGTTGGCTCAGGGGCTTACAACAATTTGGCCAAAAATGTCAAACTAAAAGCCATTACTTTTAGATTTATCCATATGATACTTTAGGCACTGTACCGTGTATGAGCTCACTAGATGTGCTAAAAACTGAGCTTTGTCTGGTGTTTTATGTTATGTCTCTGGTGTTTTAATGCATATTGCCATGCTCAGTAGCACTCCTCTGACACTCATATGCTTATATATCATGTTTGGGTATGGGTTTTTGGGGGTTAATAGGAGCTTGTTAGGGTCCAGTATGTGTGCAATTCTTGTCCAGCTAGTCATGGCTGATTGGAGGTTGGCAACCTCCTACTTATTTAAGCTCACCCCCTCCCACATTTAAATGGTTATGGGCTCACTCCATAGCATTTCCATCAGGGAACTTGCTGCTGCAGTTGGCTGTGGACATCTCTAACTACAGAGTGCCTTTTCTGGTATTACAGGTTATAAAAGCTTCATCAGACAGAACTTGCAGGCTAATATGACAGATTTACATAATCATTGCTTTCCTGTTATTAAACAGGTTATTAAGAATTATATTAGCGATAGGGAACCCCTGATATGTGGCTGGCGTTGTGGTTGGCTCAGGGGCTTACAACACAATTTGGCCAAAAATGTCAAACTAAAAGACCATTTACTTAGATATTTATCCATATATATTTAGGCACTGTACCGTGATTGAGTCTCACTAGATGTGCTAAAAACTGAGCTTTGTCTGTGTTTTATGTTATGTCTCTGGTTTTAATTCAGGATGAAAATGCCCTGGTTTTGCACCAAAATCGTCTTCATACATACACCCTTGATAACTCTCTCCTGCTCAATGGTCTAGAAACTATATACAAACCATGCTGATATGGTCATTTGTATGATACTGGCCCCTCTACTAGTAAATGGTTATTGGACTGAATCGTTTGCTTTTAAAACAACCCTATGTTGACTAAATGGTGTTATACCATTCATCCATCTGCAAAACGTGTCTTTATGGCAAAGCACCGCTTATTAAATGTACACCACAGCCTCTTGTGGTGATTTCTTCAAAGAAGTGCAGTAGAACGTAGAGTCATTGTAACTTGGACTACCACGGGACTTTGACTCATTGATTCTGTTAAACAATCAGTAGGCGGAAAGTGTCCTTGTTTTTTTTTTTTTTTGCATTGAAATAGCAGAAGAGAGAGAGGGTTAGCCAAGAGGCCCCAAAATACTGTGTCAGTCAGATAAAAGCGTCAGTGGTTAGCCATGTAATGAAAATTGGCATGTCTGAGTGATACTGTCATGGGGGATTAAATGTCAGGGGACTCGATGACTCTGGATGACAGCATCGTGTGGTTTTAATTCAGCCATGTTTAGCAAAATACTTCACGGCTCTTTGGGGAATATTCAAAAGTCGCCACAAACAATAAGCTGCTGCTGGCTCGGACGCCGGAGACGTGGATTTTCTCATGATGGAGTCCAACAGAACGTAGCAATGCAGTGTGTTGGGGGATTATCTATATATCGTCCCTTAGCATCTCTCTCGGGAACTATTTTACTATCAAGGCTAATGAGTAGGGTTGCCACCTTCTAGTGAAGGCAGACGGGGAGACAACGTTTTTACATATCGCGCTTACCTTTCGGCGGTGGCGGCTCCCTGGCGTCCTCTGGCACCGTTCCAACATTCTCCTGGCATCTCCCGCTGCAACCCGTCAATGGGATGCTCAAGTGGCGTCACGTGGCATCAAATTGCCATGACAACGAGATGCCTTATGGTGCTGTGGCGTCACCTGGTCATAGCAACGGGCATCACGTGGCGGTGCGACATCACGTAGCCTTCCGTTGACATGGCAAGTGGGCGTCACGTGATGTTGTGACGTCACGTAGGGTCCCCGTTGACATGGCAACGCGGCGCCAATTGACGCCACGTGGCCATATTGACAGGAGTTAGATGCCGGGAGGACTCCAAGGATGCCACTGAATGCCACCACCCGGAGGTTTACTAGTTATACCCGGAAACCCTACTGATAAGTTATGCAATTTCATATGGGGGTAACTTGAATTCCATATAAGCATCAAGAAGCTCCTCCCATACGTGTTCCCTTTGCCCTGTGTAACCTCTTGCAATCTCCAGCTTCAGGGCATGGCATAGTTACACAGTTACACAGTTACATAGTGACATAGTGACAGTGACATAGTGACATAGTGACAGTGACATAGATGAGGTTGAAAAAAGACATACGTCCATCAAGTTCAACCTATGCTATATTTAGACGGCAGATACTTTATCCTATATTTTGCAGTTACAGTATATTGATCCAGAGGAAGCAAACACAACCCCAGTGACACATCATCTAATGATATCTCATAAGGGGAAAAATAACTTCCTTCCTGACTCCAAATATTGGCAATCAGATTACTTACTCTCTTGATCAACATCCTTCCCATGTTTACATATTTGGTATATCCATGTATACCTTTCCTTTCTAAAAAGATATCCAACCTTTTTTTGAACATATCTATTGTATCTGCCATCACAGTTTCCATGGGTAATGAATTTCACATTGTAACTGCCCTTAATGTAAAGAACCCTTTCCTTTGTTGCTGGTGAAACCTCCTTTCCTCCAACCTTAATGGATGATCCTGTGTCCTTTGTACTGCGCTTGCGGTGAATAGTTCTTTTAAAAGCTCCTTGTATTGTCCACGAATATGGGGGGGACAGTTATGACCTTTAACTCCGTCCAACCATCCTTTAGTACAGGGTTGGCCAACTCCAGTCCTCAAGTATTAGGGATATCCCTGCTTCAGCACAAGTGGCTCAATCAGTGCCTCAGTCATTTTGATTGAACCACCTGTGCTGATGCAGGGATATCCGTAATACCGGGCCTGCTGGTGGCGCTTGAGAACTGGAGTTGGCCACTCTAGTACAAGTCAATAGCTCCCTCTCTGGTTTTTACAGTGAATGTGGTAATGCAATATCCGCTGATGGGGTCAAACGTGCTAAGTATCTTCTAGATTGTAAGCTCCTTGGGAGAGGTAGATCCTTCTTATTGTCTCAGTTTGTCTTCACATATATGTACTACTATGTCATCCAACGTTATTGTCCTCCCTCATTGTACTGCGCTGGGGAATATTCTGGCGCCATGCAAATAAATAACAAGGGACCAGGGGAAGTTAACGCAGTAGAGAATTTTGGATAAATTATGCCTCCTCATTCCCACAGGTGTGCACCTTTTACCCGCTTTAATCCCTGTTGCTCCACAAGGCCCTTAGAGTTCCAACGTATAATAAAAATGATATTTGTGGCCACTGTTTAATAATTTAACCCTTCGAGTGTCATGGCCACTCCGCCACTGACTGACAGACCCCACAGTCTGATGCGCAGGACGCAATGTCCCGTAGAATAACGCGTAGGAACAGGAACGCAGCTAGCGTGCCAGGAGAGGCCGACCCCAGTCCACTAACAGCTCAGGTTTTCAGAACACCCCTGCATCAGCACAGGTGGCGCAGTCCGTCCCTGCTTCAGCACAGGTGGCTCAATCAATCTTTGACTGAGCCACCTGCGCTGAAGCAGGGATATCCTTAAGACCGGACCTTTCAGTGGCCCTTGAGGAATGGCGTTGGCCGCTGCTGTGCTATGCCATGGGAACCCTAGAGTGAAAGATCCTGTGATGAAGTAGCTAGAGGTCGTTTCAAGGGCGCCCAAAGGATTAAACCCAGTTGCTTGGCCCTCTGGCACCACAGGGGTTAAACAATTGGTTGCCATGTATTATTACCGGGGTCATCTTTATTTTTTTTAACCCTTATACCTGCAGTTACTATTCGGATAAAGGCAGCACCCCCAATTCTGACGAAGGGCGTCAATCGGCGTGAACGGCTGTGCCGGGAAACCTTAGCAATTCTCATGAGGGGGCGCCAGGACGCGTCTGAACCCCCCCCCCCCAAAAAAAACCAAACATTTTTCTTCCTCTTTTCAATATTTTAATCAGTGATAAAAAATCCGTCCTCAGGGGGGAAAAGCAGTGAAATTATCTGTATGATTGGAGTGTGTTTGATGATGAGTCTGACATTACTCATTATTCTGAGTACATTACCATACGGAGCAGAACGCTGAAGCTTTTTTTTTTTATCAACCATCAAAAAGACCCGAATTTGGTATTACGATCGTGCTGAGGCGTCTTTTTTTTCAATGTGTATGTTTTTAGGGCAGGGGAGGGGCCGACTCCGGGTCCTCGAGGGCCACCAACAGGTCAGAGTTTAAGGATCTCCCTGCTTCAGCACAGCTGGTGCAATCAGTGGCTCAGCCATTTCTGACTGAGCCACTTGTGCTGAAGCGGAGATATTGAACAGAACCTATTAGAGAGCACAGATAGAAGCCTCCAATGGTGAAGGTAATAAAAGCACGTTGTTAGCCACGGAACAGTATCGTCTATGCGTTTTTGGTTATTAAGCTCGGGTAACAAGGTACAGATACCTCTACAAGGTTATTTAACAGATGATGTAAATGGAATCCCTCCTTTACAGCTCTTAGATGTATGACTATTGCTGAGGTGGGGGCCCGAGTCCCTATAGATAACGTAATGGGCTACATGTGACCTCTGGTCAGATGGCGGGAGAAAATGCAGACACAGTATATGGAGGGTACTACGGGTTTACTATATCCTTAATAACTTGGGCAACCGGTGACCCTCAGCAGAGGATCCCCACATATAACATACAACCCCCAATAACACGGTGAGTGTCAGTAGTGAGTGAGCCACCTAATCCTGTGTACGTTGGCGTTGTGATGGTGCCGGCACTCTGTGGAAGCTCTGAACTAGTGTGTAGCAGGCCTGTTCTTCGGTACCGCTGTGCTTTGCAGCCGCTGAGGGTTCCCGTCAGCCGGCGCTCGAAGTCCCGGTCACGTCCAGGCTGTAACGGTTGCGTCTGCTGCCACGTGCACCTTCTCCAATCCTCAACCGAACCCGATGGCACTCAGGCCTGCACAGATCTGAACTCAATAGGGCCGCACAACCCTTTTTACAAGCTCCTCTCCCTCTTAGTCCCTCCTCTTCCGCAGCCGTTATCATTGGCTGCTCTCATGTTACATAGTTATATAATAGTTAAATAGTTATATAGTTGATGAGGTTGAAAAAGACGTGCGCCCATCACGTTCACCTTATGCTAAATGTAGACGACAGATACTTTATCCTATATCCTTTAATGGTTAATGGTTACTGAAGGTTTTTAATGAATAATACATTTTATTTGATACTAGCTGATATACCCGGCGTTGCCCGGGCGTGGAAGGGCAGGGGGCATGGAGTGGAAGGGCGGGGGGGGGGGGGGGGGGGGGGGGGGGGGGGGGGGGGGGGGGGGGGGGAAAAAGGGGGAGGGGGGGAAAGGTGCAGGCGGAGGAGGATGTCTCGGAATTACTGACTGGTGGGAGCGGAGGAATCTTGAACAAATTTGATAACAAGCAGGCATTGTGCCTAGAAACAAAGGAGAGAAAAAATATAAAATAGGGCAGATAGGAATTTCAATTTTGCAAAAAACAATAGGACAAACCACTCATACGCGAAGGTGCAATTACCCTAGTACTTAGTGTGATGCGGACCCATGTTGTGGTTGTACTTTGTTTCAATGGTTTTAAAATATCATGTCATTCGGTGTAAAATATCGCAAATTGTGTAACTAGAACACATGCGCTCTGATGTTTATAACGCACTAGGAAGTTTATTAGTAGTACATAGTCAAAACGATGTACATGGGGGACTAATTGTGGCCGGTTTCGTGTCAAAACATCCAGTTAGGGATTCAACTTCCAGCTCAATACCCGGCAGGTTTGCAAGAGGTGAATACTATAACAGAGCTGATTGGTGGACCAAAGGAGTAAGTGGACTTACACAGAACAAATATAAACTTCTAGAAGAATAAGCAAGAAAGAAAGGGTTTGATCTCATATCATTATTGTGGATAATTGAATCTTACTCGATACCTACGAAGCACGAGAAAAAAAGGAAATACATTATTATGTCATTCCTCACAATGATTCGGTACTTTCCATAAGTAACCAGTGTTAGACTTTTTGCTGCTCGATAGGCTTGGGATGGTAATTTTCTGTTATTCATAAACCCGTCTATATTGTTTAGTTTCAACGTATTTATATAAACGACTTATTTGAGTATAATTATCTATTATAACTCCATTCAACTAGCAAGTGAAACACAACCGCGCGGCCTCTGAATAAAATGACTTGGGTAATATAATCTGACAAACCAACGTGGAGAAAGGGTCCGACACGTTAAACCAAACAGTCCTGAGGGGGATCTTATTGAGGCTGCACATCAAATCAAACAAAAACGACAAAGAAAAACAGTGCAGTCGATCAGTGTAAAGACCCTAAAAAGCCGTAAAGAATATAGACAAAGTAAAATGCAAACACTTACAAAAAGAATCATAACACATGGTTTAGTACAATTTAAATAAAATAAGCTGACAAAAATGATATAATGACAACCATTGATCCCTAAAATAAAGCTGTGGGACAAAAAACAGATAAGAAAAGGAACAAATCACAGTAGGGTAATGGGTCAATCAAGCGCTATCGTACGGACGAAAGCTAGATAATTACCAGCCCATAGAATAGGCAATCTCCTCTCTCCCTGGATGGGAGAAAACCTGCCACGGGGACCGCGGAGGCAACCGAGTCCTCTGGAGCTCCGTGGTATATAAGATTGTACAAGGGACAAAGAAAATACACGCCCACACCGTGATCATCACAAAAAAAAAAAGAAACCCGGGTGGAGAAACTGGGGTCACGACGGCGCGCTGGTTTAGCGTTCCACCCGGCATACCGATGCCCATGATCAGAGGTCCGTTGGGAAGCTAGTTGAGGCTCGCTTGCCGCATCGGAGGCACGAAGGGTCTTAGCTGGTAACAGCTCTATTGGAGGGCTGGGTTGGGTTCACAAGCTAGATAAACGCACCCTACACTTTCGTGACTTGGTCACTTCATCAGCGGCATGATGGGTAAATGAGTCATGAGGACATATATATTCTCACCTGGCTCGGATTACAACCAATATAAGTATAATTGCATATTATCAAATAGAAACCAATAATGCATTCTAACTGGAGAGTAATGCTAACAAGAGAACTAAGTAGATAATGAAAATAAGAAAAAATTTGTTAACCAAAATGACATCATGAACACTAAACATCACAAGCAATAATAACAACCGACTTCATTGACACATCAGGCTGAAAAACCCAATCTATCTACAACAGAGAACATGTCCAAAATAATTAATAGCAATTTGGATTAATGATACTTCGTGTGCTTGGCTGAGGTTGGACACGGACACAACCCAGACATTCAAACTGCCAGTGAACAACAGCAATCAGCAAACCTATCAAGCTATCTTAAGTATAAACTCGTAATGTTTAATAGGTGTTTGTTTACATTTCTTTGTAACCAGGAAAGCACCAAGGTCAAAATCAATGTTAAGGACCAGTTTTTTGGGGGAGATATGTTTTTTTATCATATATCCAATATGACTTCGTTTAATGTTACTAAGCCCATTGATTTTGTCTCCTCCTCGGGCTCTCTCCAATTAACCTGAGATTGAACCCATAGAGTCATCATAATAATATGAATCCCTACAACTTCCCAAATACATACAGATACAATAAAAAGCACCAAATCAACCATGTACAGTCAAGACGCCACATGTCCCGCATTCAAAAGCTACAGCACAGATTGAACATTCGTAATCAAGAATGGTTGTTGCAGGCTTTGAGAAAAGTACAAAATAAAAAATGAGAATTTTTTTTTTACTCACTTCAGCAGGCATGGTGGAATTACAGGCGCATGCGCGTAAATAAGCAGCTAGCTCCCACTCTCAAGAGGATTCCCGCAGGCAGTGAGGTGGACCGCTGCCGTGAGCTAGGGCCGGATTAAAAAAACACAAGGCAGCATTCAGAAACTGAATGACTGTAGAGTTGTCTTCGATACTCGTTTCAAATTCCCTTGAGCGAGCCTTTTGTGGTTGTCGTGGGGAGGGTGGTACAGAAGTCAGCTGCATTAAGGATTAGCTGTGGCCGTCTTCCAAATAAATTTACATAATTTACAAAGGCAGGTCATCATAATAATTTGATCCCTACACCCCCAAATACAGTACCAGTAAAAAGCACACAAAATCAACCATGAGTAGATTTTTTTTTTGTTGGCCACTCACTCAAAGCAAGCTGTTGGTGACTTTACAGGCCGCATTCTCATTAATCATCATCTGTCAAGCAGAAATGGGATTGAAACCAGAAATACACACAATGCCAAGCATGGTTGGGAGAGGTGTACTGCACTGTATAGAGATAGAAGTTTAACTACCCCTGCAGTGGCGGAGTTGACGGGGTTATCCTGTGGGTGGCGGGGGCGAGGAAGGGAAAGCGCTGTTATTTGCTCGCAATGTGATACTGGTTCAGTACTGTACACGCCTTTCGTTTCAACAATTTTCAAAGTGATTGACATACAGCACTGTCAAATGCATGTTACAGTAAATGGCAAATTTAACAATTACTGCACGCGCACTAACGCAGACTTTTGTACGCGTAGGTTTGAACTGCTAAGTATTAGACTTTCCAAGACACCAGCTTGCGAACCCAACAACCCCCTGGAGTTTTAGACGGTATTGCAGTATTGTCGACAGCGATATAAAATCTAATATTACGTAGCGCTAAAACGTAACACATTCACTCCGGACAGCACAAAAAAACCCGCATCTGCCTCCGATTATCAAGCGCCGTGGACCCTGCCGGCATTCGGATAGGCTGCCGCCACGTAGATACAATTTGAGTAAATGACCATCTATATTTTGCAGCTATTTTTTTTTTTTTTTTTTTTAAATAATCACGGCATTGAGATTGTTTTGAGAGCCAGCCTCCATCTGTACTGATGACCCTAGATGTGTTGTAAGGTAGTAAAACAAAGCAGAATGTAATTTGGTGGTGGGAGTTGATAGTTTGGGGCTGCCCTTTACTGGCCTCATAACCGTGGATGCCTTGCCATCATTGACACAACGCCATGAATGATTCTGGCACTGATCGAAAGATTCCTGAAGCAGAGAATGTCAGGCAGACGCTGTCTGTGAGCTAAAAAACGACAATGAGTCATGAAGCGAAGAGAAATTATTCTATACACACAGATCTGCAGATGAAAGATATTCAGGTATTAGAATGGCCCGGTAGTCAAAGTCTGGACCTAAACCTATTTGACTTGGTGTGCAAATGAACCTAAGCTAGCTGTCATGCAGAGGAAGCCCATAAAAGTTGAAGGCAGTTCTACCGGAGGATGGGCCAAATTCCTCATGGACTGATTGGAGAGACTGCCAGCATTTCCAGGAAAAACTCTTAGGTTGAAATCATTGCTGCTCAAGTTGTATGACTCAAAGGTTCCATGCGTTTTCACAGCATGTGTATTGAATGTGAAAATCATTTTTGGAAAATACTTTTGACAGAAGAGATCATGTTTTCTTGTCTCGCTTTGTTTGATCAGTTATCTTTATATCTATTTTAAAAGGACTCAGATTAAGACTAATAACATTTAATAAGAATTTTGAAATCTATGAATCCTAAGGGGTTTCACACACTTTTTTTTTTTTTCTTGGGGCCACTAAGTATCTGTCCGTCTAATTTAGCATAGGTTGAACTTGATAGACGCCTTTTTTGCAACCTCCCCGCTCCAACAAACGCATGAGCTTCAAAACTTCTGTCTGCGCGCTCTGTATTAAATATATGCGTCCCGCCCCTGGCATCCTGTAACTTTTTAGACTGGTCTATACAATATTTTTAAAATCATTTGTTTCGAACGACCCTTAAGACAAGAGCTTCTGCGGGGGTCCTGAAGGAGTTCATTTCTTTCCCCCCACAACGGGTTGGTTTTTGCTTCAGGTATAGGGGTGACTAAAGACTGCAAACGACATGCAGCAATTTGTTTTATTTTCTTTGCCCCTTTGCATTTGCCTGGTGTGAGAGGTTGTAATTAAGTGTTCATCAGATTCTCAAGGTAACAATTTTAATTATGTTCAAAAAAGACCATAGCAAATATATCGTAAGTCCATAGAATTTGTTTTTTAAAAAATGGAGGGGTATTTAATGGAGTGGTGCTAGCATGTAACCTGGTCTGCCTTATTAAGGGAGCACGTATGCTAATTTACAGATGTATTCCACGGAGAAAACCTGTCTTGCAACTTGTACTGAAAAGCTCCACTCTCATTGAGGGTGTATACGATGACAAATCATTGTTTGTGGCCTATTAGGAACCATAATTGAATGATCAGATAACTTACAATCATAATATTAACCTGTCAGATGTCTCGTTGTTATTTTAATCAAGCAATATGAAATCTTGTGAAGTAAGCGATGTAAGTGGGCACCCTTGAATAACTTTTTGCAGATGTTTTATACTGTTTTTACATGTCAATGATCCGTCAAGTGGTTTTTCTAATATGGAAAATGGATGCTTGAATTCTCATTTAATTATTTTTATATAACAGAAAAATTGTTCTGGACTACTAACTGAACAAACACAAGGTCCTTGCAAAGTATGTTTGCTTGCACATTTGATGTAGGTTGGAATATTTCTTAGCATAGCAACATGTAGAGTCTTCATACAAGCTGTAGCCAGGTCACCATCTCTGGAGCCAACGGCGGTAAAGCAAAACCCACAGCTCCAGATATGGAGCTGCTGCGTCATCACTGAAAGCCGGTATACTCGTTCGGGAAGTCGCAGGCATTAATCCATCATGCCGGGGCTCAACCGTCATTTCCTGCAGCAGTGTCCCAGTGTCCGGAGACACTACGGCTTGTATTAATACTACGCGGCGTGTGGCGTCTATGGCCAATGAAAAATACCGGTTTCCTCTACTACAGTGTATTCACTGCCCGGGACACAGCGCACGGCAGACAGTCGTTGCGTCGGCAGCTTGGTGGAATACACATAAATTTGTATCTTCTGTAGCGGCTGCCGTGCCACTGACACAACGGGAGAGCCAATCACGTGCCATACCATTGTGACAATCAATGACGCCCGCTTTCCTGCCATGTCGTCCCCCCATCACCAGGTTTTGGGCCTATAGCACTAAACACATGCGCGGTGTATTCTAATACTGCCTTGTCTGGCTACATCTGGAGATGAAAATGTATTGTACAGATCTTTCCAAACTTCATAGGTTTTTTTTCTGCAAGTGTTACGAGCAATATGCTACTGTAAGAGACGTGTCATCAGGTACGCAATGGGACTGGTTTTAAGGTTGACTAAATAAGTGCTTTTCATTTGCCCCCTGTTCTTTAACACATGAAAAGCAAACCTAAATGGAAAAATAAAGGGTTACACAAGAGCTTCTGCTCCACTTGGGAGTAATTTCTAGGTAAAACATATGTAGTCCAGAACTGCCCTTTAGAGGTAGCATGTTTCCCAGCCCAAACATATATTTTGATATTTGCAGATATACAACAGTCTTAGAAAAGTAAAGCTTATCTGTCTCTCTGTTAGCTTAGGTGGGAATCCTTCCTCTGCTCTCCTGGTGTCAGGCCTTTTTGTCCTAAGGCACTTTTCAGCTTTCAGGTTTTAAAAAGTCTTCTCCCCCTGTCTGTCTGGCTGTCAGTCTTACATCCACTCAAGACCTCTCTGTCCCTTCCTGGGGTCAGCCCCACGTGTGGAGCTCAGGAGTCTCTACTTCCTGTCTCAGAGCAGGCTTTTTCTTATAACTTTATCAGCATGGTGGTGTTTGGTTTATTGTCTACCACATTAATCACTACACTGCTGGATTAGAGGCGTTCGTGTGTTTGAACAGGATAAAGTCCCTGTTACCAATACCTCCCCTGTTTGTGGGAAGCTCGGGTTGCCACTGCCAAAGCCCATCCTTCCCCTCTCATTCGAGATCTTTATGTGACTTAATGAGATTGGATGGAGAGGAAGAGACCCTCCAGGTTCCCAGCTGGGATTGGAGCCCATTCTCCAGTTATTTGTGTCTCCTCCGAAGGTGCGTTGAAGCTCATCACTCTCAGTCGCTCGAGGAGGACTTTCCAAGTATAGTGTTTTTCTTTGAGTGGTGGTCATTGAATATCACCTTGTCTCGGGTGCTCCTCTTTTTGTTAAGATAGACGGTGTGCGACAGTTTGCAGATCGGTTAAGAAATAGAGCCGAATAGCTTCTTGTAGGCTGTCTTTCTGTACTTTCCTCCACTCAACGGAGTTGCCAGTACAGAGGCCTTTTGGGTTTGAGTTGCATTCCACCTCCATTCCCGAGAACATACCTATCTTCTCCTTCTCCGCTTCACACTTAAGGATTTTTCCAGGGTTTAGATTCGCACGTATAACTTTTTTTTTCCAAACATTCAGTTTTTTAGTTGTTTTTACAGAGCATACAATGTGCCAATCATTCATATTTGGGTATCACATTAGCCCCATATAAGTACATGCCTCCCAATCCCCGTATATTCATGGATAGAGCACCACATTGGTCAACTTTGACTCACACATTTACCCTAGACTTTGACCAACCTAACCCACATGACTTTGGACAAACAACCGTGGTTTAACACAAAAGGAAAGAGGGGGGGTTTTTGGTTGGGGTGGGACGGCCCTTGACTTGTTGTATGGATGGGGACATCCTTGAATTTCATCCTTGCGGCGGCTGTAATCCTTCTAGGAATGGGTCTTCACGGCCCCTGTCATCTAAGTCTCGGGGCTTGTCCTACCTGTCCACCTAATTGATAGTGCCTGAGTCTTTTGTGCCCCATCAGCAGAGAACGCAGCAGACTCGATTAATGTAAGGGATTTGTCGGCAAATCTACCCTGGTATTGGTCAATTGGGCACTCCATGGCGCCCATAGCTTTTAGGAAAATTTGAAGCCATAAGAAAGTTGACCCAACTAGTCAACTGTTTACCATCTGGCACACTGCCAAAATTGGCCTATTCCAATCTGGGGAGTAACTGGAATTTCATCTTCGTTTCATACTGCGGCGATGTCCACACAACATCGTGTGGCGGTTGCAAAATGTAGCAACCAGCTTGTTGCCGCTTTGGCAAGTCCCTGGATTCGTCTGCCCCAAAGGAACCGCAACGGATCGCCCTGGGGGATCTCCAAGTTTAGGATCCTCTGTAACCATTCCCTAATGTTTTCCAATCGGACCGTGACAGACCCTCGGGCAAGGAGCCACAGCAATATGGTTTTAAAATCCGCTGATTCCCACACTGCTTTGGGCAGAGTCGGGCGAAATACCCTTTACAACTTTAGATAGTTTTAAGTGTGGTATGAACCCATTCATGAGGACCTTTAAATGCGTTCTCCTTTGGCGTGTCACAGCCGATCTTTTGGCTGCAGCCTGAGGATATGATTCTCCAGTCTTCGTCTTCTAGTCTCCCCTAAGTCAGCTCCCATCTCGTCATGTAGTTGAGGTTGGGCTCTACGTCAGTCTTTTCCACGAACAGTCACTGCCATGTACATCCGAGAGGTTGTCCACTTGTGTCCGTTCCTCTAGAACACATTTGCTCAATTCGTTCCGTGGAGGTCGAATTGGGACTTTATTGTACAAGCTCTGATCTTGAGGTATCTGAATAGTTCCCGAGTTTGGTACCCTTTTTCCGATTTCTTTGCTCAGTGTTTATAATTTTCCTCCCCGCCAGATCTATAGTCGCTATAACACCGACTGAGAACCAAAGTTAAAAAGTTTTTACTACACATCCCCGGAGCGAAATCTGGATTGCTTGAGTAATGGGATTGGTTTGGGTGGTAACGTATGTCTAAATTTGGAATTCGCCCTCCATTCTCCCATACCACCAGAGAGTTCGCCACGGCCGCAGCCGCATCTTTATTGTGTTTCCACGCATTTGGGAAGCCACCTATAAATCGTGCAGCTCAACTGAGTGCAACAGCAGGTCTCTCTCCAGTGCCACCCATCTCGCAAAGACGGTTCTGCGTGGCCACTGAACAATTTTGCTCAATTTTGGTCCTTGTACAATATGCCACAATCAAGGTACCGCTAACTCCCCCTTTGTGACTGGCCTTTTTAATATGCTCTTTCGCAATTCGCGGGCTTCTTTTGGTTCAAATACAATTCAATATTCGAGCTGTAATGGAGAGGGACATCAGCGTTACCAACGGTACCGTAGGGTCTGGAACAATTAGAGCAGCCTGGGGAGGGAAGGTTCATTTTAAAATACTATGATTCTCCGAACCATGAAATACGCATAACCGGGCCCATACTCTGAGGTCCTCCTTAGGGAGTCCTGAGGAACGTTTTCGGGTATGGCTTTAATAGAGTAAATTTAATCTCTGGTATTAGACCCCGCCCGAGGTCTTATGACAGAGGGGCTTGCATTTGAAATTGAATTATTTCTATCAATTTTTATACCGGACGTGGTAGAATTTTATGTTGGGCTGCTGATTTGGTCTTGACTTTTTGAACCCCGAAATTTTGATTACATTTTCCTCCCAAAATCTCCAGACATTGTGGCAGTGGGAGGTGGAGGGGTTAGTACGTTCGGATCACGTCATCCGCATACAGCGCTACTTTATGAGCTTGGTCCTTTACCCTAACCCTGAATATCTGGGCTTAGGCAATATGCGCTGCTAGAGGTTTGAATACACAGGGCGAATAACACTGGGACAGGGGGCACCCCTGTATTGTCCCGCTAGCAGATCTTAACTTGGATCCGAGGGGGGAAGCCCTTGTATGTCCGGACACTAGCTTAGGGCGTTGTATAATTCCCAGGATGGCCTTCGGAATCCGTCCTTCAAACCAAATGCTCTCAATCCTCCCTCATAGTAAGGGCCAGTCTAGGCTATCGAAGCCTTCTCCACGTCCAGACTGCATACTCATTGATGGGATATTACGTTTTCTTGGCAATCAATCAGATCGATTAATCCGTCTGGGTATGTCTGCCGCTTGCCTGCTTCGATAACCCCACCTGATCGATTTATTGTCTGGGAAGGACGATACCCACCCTGTTGGCTAAAAGTTAGAGAAGATTTTTACATCCGAATTAATCAGGGAGATGGGCCATAGCTCTTACACAGTGGCCGGGTCCTTACCCGTCTTATGGAATCAGTGAGATGGAGCCTGGGCATCTAGTTGGGAAGGAGGGCCCCTGTGATAATTTCATTGAATAATTTCAGTAGTTGGGGGCTAAAGTTTTCATTATTTTTTTATAATAAAGATTTTGTAGACTCCATCCGACCTGTAGCCTTGAGCTGGCTTAAGTGACTTTATTACCAAGCGGTGAATGGGGAGTTCAGCTAGTTCTTCTGAGGTAAAGTCCCCACGTAGCGCTTCTCTCATGCTCTGCTCATTTGGGTAATCGTGCCTCTTTTAAGAAGACTTTACGTCTGTCTCCTGTTGTTGTGTTGCTTACCTTCTCTCCATCATAGAGAGTTTCATAATATCGTTTAATTCCTCCACGATCCTTCTAGATTGGAGTTAAGGTCCCCCCCCTGGACCGATTCGATGCGAGACAGTCATTTGGAATCCTATTGTCGTAGCTATGGAAGTAACGTATCTGGCTTGTTGTCTTTTTCGTAAAACTTACGTCTTGACCAGTGTCAACTCTCTTTCGGCCTGGAGGTTTCTGCAACAGATTGAGTTTAATTTTGTTCCGATATCTCCTTCAGGATATCATCCTGTTTACGGGTGATTGGGCCTCTAGAGTTTTGCCAATCTCTCCCTCAGCTCTTTTAAATCGAGTCCTTTCGCTCCCTTTTTTTGGTCGCCAAATGCATCAAAATCCCTCACATCGTCGCCTTATTGGCTTCCCATAGTGTCGAATGGAGAACACACGTCCCTCATTAATTGTCGAAGTATTCTTTTAATTTTATCCCCTCACCTCCCGTCGTTACCGGATTTTTTCAGTATGAGCTCATTCATTTTCCAGTTGTCGCCCAACCGGGTCTCTCCAGCGAACTCAGTGTGCCCGCAGCTCTATCGGTGCGTGGTCTGACCAGAGCTTGGTCATGAATCCTGTTCGGGAGCCACTGGACCACCCTTTTGATATCGAGAGAAGTAATGCTATCCTGCGTCTCTGTTATGGGGGTGGTGAGAATACACGGTAAAATATTTCCCCGCTCTATAGGATCTTCTCCCTCCAGATGTCCACTAGTTGGCAATCCCCATCCACCCTGGCGATTGTGTAGTATGTCCCTGTTTCTGTGTTGGTTTAGTCCCCTTGCATCTGTCCAATCTGTGTCTAGTGTTCTATATTGAAGTCCCCCGCTAACAGAAAACTACTACCGTGTGCCTTTGCTGTGTAGCCTTTGAAAATTGTATAAATAACTCTGGGCCTGCTCACATGGAGCGTATATTGTAGCTACGTTAGTCTGCTGACGTCCTGTATGGTCCTGTTAATATTATATATCTCCCATCTTTGTCTCCATGGGTTACTACTTTAAGCGATAGCCTAATGATGTATTAAATATTGCTACCACCCGCCTCTGTTTAACAGGCCGCCGATGCCACTAATACGATCTCAAATTTTTTTAAGTATTGGGTTAATTATTTTTGGTAGAAGTTCTCTTGTGAGGAAGACGATATTCGGCCCTTTTTGCGAATGTAATCTCTGATGCTATTTTCCTTCTGGGATTGTTTTAAGCCTTTCATTTGTGAAATGAACCGTTATTATCCTTACTCAATTTGTAGGTTGGTACTGGAGCTACTGCCGTCGGTGTACCTTAACTGTACCTCTTGTGGTTCCTTGGCGTGAAGTGGCTCCAGCCTGTCGTCGCATGTCCTTTTGGGTGGTCTCAGCTGGGGGTATGGTCTAAGGCAGGGGGAAGTACAATGAGGACGTGGGAAAGAGACTAACACAAAACCAGGCCACACAAAATTAACACACATAAAGTGACCTCGTATCCTTGACCCAGCCACTTGGGTACCGAGTTCATCGCCTTTGGGGTCCGGAGGGCAGGGCGGGGTAAACCGCTCCCCTCGATCCTTCCCCTCCCTTCCTCCCACCCCAGGAAGGACTTTGCCAGAGCGTATGGTCTGAATATCACCCGGCTCAGGCCGGAGGTCCATTGCGGTCATGGAGGCAGGTCTCTGTCTGTCGTGATACCCCCCCCCCGCCTTTCACACATGCACTATATGAAAAGAAAAACTTTTGCCAACTGACCCTCCCCCCCACCTCAATATGCCTTCTTCTCCCTCCTTTTTGGCTGAGACTTTGGTACCACCCGCCAGTCCCTAGAGCGTCACGCTGTGATGACTTGCTGACTCCACCCTCTCGTGGTGTTTAGTTTTCCCTGCCTCTTCTTTGTTTCTGCACCTTCTCGTGGTAACCCTGAACCTTCCCAATCAACTCTCCCGGCCCCCCCTCTCTCACCTTCCTGCTGACTTCACCTACTCCCTCGGCAATTATACCTCCCAGCAATTAGCGCTCATGTCTACTCTCTCACCCTAACCCTGCCCCGTCCACCCCGGCCTTGGTCCCGGTCACCTCCTCGTGCCGGCATGGGTGGGAATAGGTATTTCTTTCCTCACTTGCTGCTGCTACCACCCCCGCTATTTCCTATCACTACCTCCTCTTTTCTTCCCTAACTTCCGTGTGTCCCGTCTCCTCCATTGCTGCTGCTCCGCTCCCCAGGGGTACCCACCTGTCTTCCCTGCTTCTTCCTCCTCTCTGTAAACTTCCCCGCATCCGTCTAGTACTTACCTAGCCCCCCCCCCTCTTCTCCTTCTCTTAACTCCCTCGTCCTTTTTCCCTCCACCTTTCTCTATAACTTCCCCGCTACCTTCGCTGGATCCATTCACCTTCCTTTTAGATCCCTTACCTTCCATTGTCTCTATTTTTGCTACCTACCCCCCCTGGCCCATCCCTCCTTACCCCCTACCTCTCCATAACTTGTCCCTTTGGCCCCTCCTCCTCCTCTCCAACCGCCTCTCCCCCCTCCCTAGTGCCAACGAGCTGGGCATTTTGTCCCCTTTGCCTGTTTTCCCCTCGCACAGCCCCTCTTCCTGCGCCTCTTCTCTATGCCACCTGTCCCGCCCCCTTCCTTCCTTTCTTATTGCCCCCCATTGTTTGGGCCGGGGTGTGCTTGGGACCGTCGCCATCTTGGCCACTCGCGCTGTTGTCCAGCTTACTGTACTGTGCCGGTGTCCCTTGATTGCTGTTCGCCTCCGCCACTATCCTACTTTATCGGTGGGCTGCTGTCCCGCTACCTGACTATCAGTGGCACTTCCCTCCGCCACCGTCCAAGATGGCCGCCTTCGCCCCTGACGTTCACCGGCGGGACGTTCCGGTCTGCTCCGCATCTTGGATCCCCTTCTCGCGCCGAATTGAAGGGAAGCCGCTGCTGCATCTCACTCACCCGCGTCCTCCTCTGCTCCAATCGATATCACGGGGTTTGCGCGTCAGCTGGCGCTCCAATCGCCTCTTGGCAGGAGCCGCCATCCTTCCGACCGCGGGGCCCCAGGTGTGGACCTTTGTTCTTGCAGCGTCCATATAGGTGGC
>WSYH01009780.1:12500-24977 GCA_036426205.1 Ascaphus truei | reverse complement strand
CCCCTTTCTCCCCCCCCCCCAAACCTTTACAACAAATACTCACCTATTGTTCCACGATTTATAAATAATACTACCTATTACGCATTTACATCCCGGGCAACGCCGGGTCTCTCAGCTAGTGCAAGATAAGATCTTATTTGCCTTTGCAGCTACTGCCTGACATTGGGCACTATTGCTAAGCCTGCTGTCTATAAGCACTTGTAATATTGTTCTTTTTGCATACGAAGTACCCTGAGATTTGGAATGCTTTTTTTTTTTACCTTTATACTTTTGCTGCAGGTTTCTCTCATATCATATATGCATATTGATTCCACTACGTGCCCCGTTGGGATAGACTTTTCTTTCTCTAGCCATACATGCTGCCTGTAGTGGTCACGAACTCTAGTTGTTTTTGATTACACATTTACAAGCTCAGATGTAGGCATAATAAAAGAAAGGCTGACATATCGAATCTTTTGTATGTAGTATTTTTTAATAGACCTGAAGGTTTAGAAGTCTTTCCATTAGAAGGGTAGCTAAGTTCAACAAAAGAAGAAGCTGTAACTAACACGACTGGAATCCTTCAGTGCTATAGTGTGTTGAGTGGATTGCTATAAAACAGATAAAGTATGGTCAGCTACAAGCTCTATACATCTCCTATTCAACCACAAAAAGCACTGATATTAGTTTATCTGTATCCTAACCAACAGAGACGTTCCAGTTCCTTCGTCTGTAGCAAGTGCTTACATACAGAAGCAGGACACAGAAATAGATGCAGACACATACATACAGTATGGTACATACTGTATGTAACCCCCTGTGTGATGCAAGCAACCCACTCACACTGCGCCCCATCAGGTTCTTCTCCAGTGTGCAATGGACATGTGACATGATTAGGGTTGCCACATTTAACTTTTTATAATACGGGATGCCGTACTCCAGTATGAAAGTGTGACGTCATAATGAGTGATCAATGATTTGCAAATGCTGCAGGCTGAATTGTAGCTCCCGCTATAGTCTTTGGTTTTTGCCATCGCTGCGTGTGGGAGGGCGGGGAAAGACGCGCACTGAACTAACAAGTAGCGCTGGGAGAAAAAGTAACGCCTATAAGGGCGGGTTTCATGGTGTTATCAGATGACCAGGCAGTGTCCTGACTTTATTATTTTAATAATTTATTATTAAGGAGACTTTTATCTGAAAAGGGAACTATTACACTAAAGTACACATTTATTACATTTTTATGACTGATTTAATTACAGTAATTTTAAGTTCAGGCATTTCATGTGAAGGCCCTAAATTATTTATTTATTTATAAAATATTTTACCAGGAAGTAATACATTGAGAGTTACCTCTCGTTTTCAAGTATGTCCTGGGCACAGAGTTAGGACAAATAATACATGGTTACAAATACAGTTACATAAATGAACAGGGTATACATTATATACAGGACATTGCATGCACAGTTAAAGAGAATATATATTATGGGCGAATGAAACAGTTACAGACCAGATTAAAATGTGAGACAGCCTTAGATTTGAAAGAACTTAAACTGGTGGTGGATGTGAGAGTCTCTGGTAGGTTGTTCCAGTTTTGGGGTGCACGGTAAGAGAAGGAGCAACGGCCGGATACTTTGTTGAGCCTTGGGACCATGAACAGTCTTTTGGAGTCTGATCTCAGGTGATAAGTGCTGCATGTGGTAGGGGTGAGGAGGTTGTTCAGAATTTAAAGGCAAGACAGGAAAGGTGAACTTTGCGCCTAGACTCTAGTGATGACCAATCTATTTCTTTGAGCATTTCGCAGTGATGTGTGTTGTAGTTTCATTGGAGAACAAAACGACAAATTGAATTGTAGAGGGTGTCAAGTTTGCCAAGGTGGGTTTGAGGTGCCGTGCCATATACTATGTCTCCATAGTCAATAATTGGCATTAGCATCTGCTGTGCGATACGCTTTCTGACCAGGAGGCTTAGGGAGGATTTGTTCCTGTAAAGTACCCCTTGGTTGTCAATTATGGAACTATTACGCGTCCCGACAGACCTTTCAGGGACAAGTCAATGAATTAAGGGACAATCCCGAATATACGGGACATCTGGCAACCCTACTTATGATGGACAAAGGATCAGCCAATAGCTGTGTTCATTAAAAAAATCTATATATATTTATATATATATACATTTTCCAGCACAATAATAACAATAATCAGAACATTACACAAAAATCTGATCCCCAAAGAGGGTGTGATCCCATTGGGGAGGTGGTCAGGGAATGAGAGAGGCAAATCATGGGGCGACTACCTCTTAAATAGTCTCTCCCTCGTACTCCCCCCACGATGCATGATTCCATTGCACCTTGGGCCAAGAGTTATGCTTCCCTTTTCCCTGAAAGATCAGGGCTTTCTTTACAACATCCTGTAGATTGTAAGCTCTCACGAGCAGGGCACTCGTTACCTTTTGCATCTGTTTGCCACCGTTTGTCCTTATTTGGTATTTGTTTATGTCGGTTATATAATTCTGTTCCCCCGTTGTACCGCGCTGCAGAATATTTTGGCGCTTTACAAACAATAATCATATTAATATGCATTTAGAAAAAGTTATAGACACATTTAGGCTAACAGTTTCCCACCAATAGAGTACTGTATATTACTAGACAACACTCTTAGGCTGCAGCCCCGCTGCCTGCGCTGCACGCGCGCCTGCAGCCGAATTCCCCGGTCTGCAGTAAGCTGCAGGGAAAAAAACACGGGGGTGGGGGGGGTGCGTGACGGGAGGCGCGGCCGTGACGTCACCCGGCAGGTTCGCCCTCATTGGCTGAACCGCCGGGGTGCGTGGCCTAGCGCTCCGTTGCGACTCCTGATCTAAATTTTCTTGAGAGCAGGAGTTTCTGTCGGCGCAGCGCCCCCCCCCCCTCGCAGCGGGCCCGACCCCATTGTGGGGCGGCTCCTGTACCTGCAGCGTCCGCCAGAGCGGGTGCTGCAGTAGCCAGCGGGGACCTGGCCTAAGGGCTATAATACTAAGAGGTGATATTCTTGAAGACACCTTCTAACAGAGGCAGTATGACCCATACAACCCTTATTAACTGTAATCCTGTAACCATCTTAACTTAAACAATATGAGCCTAATAAGGAACAGCAATGTGCGAATATCACCCAACGGCGCACTTATCACCATGAGAAGTATTTATGCAAGTGATGCAGGTTCGTTAATGAGCAAAGCAATCATTTTATTAACCAGTAGCAGGTATGAAAACCAGGAGGTTTATAAACGACACATTTTGTCATTTAAAACTTAATACAAAGGACCATGACCGATCTGTCCAGATGATGCTCCCAAACCAAGCTATTCAGTTCTGTTTCGCATTAATTCTGGTTTCACACGCGGCATTCACACATCGACCACAGAAGTTCTGCGCCATAAAGAAGGCTCGATTACTTTCTAGTGTTACTTTGTCGTATTTCTTTAAAGGTAGCCGGCCAACACCTATTGTAAAGAATTTAAATCAAATTAAAGGTGCATTACATGCTAAAAACCATATTTAAAAATATAGATATTTATGAAGTAGGGGGCGGGGGGACTCTGGAGCGGAACCACGTTCTTTTCGGCTGGTTGCTTACCTCGGTAGGTGCTAGTGCGTCCTGGTTCTTAACTCTCCCGCGGCATGTGGGCCAATAGGAAGCCGCGACTGACGATATTGCAGCGTCCTATTGGACCGCGTGCTGCGGGGGATTTAGACCCCCATTTTCTTTCCCCTAGCTGGGGTGTGGTACTGGGCAAGTACTTTCGGAAGCAGGGGGCCCTGGAAATCAACGTGCTTCAGCTGCGGGGACCCCCTGCTACCCACTTATGTGGGGAATAGGTGGAACCACACCTTTAACAAATCTAACTGTGCTAAAAGCAGTTTCTTCTTTATTCTCTTTGGATATTACTTATGACTTGCATTTCTCATCGGCCTCTAAATTGCTTGTCAATCCCCCCAGCATTTATAGACCACTAAAAATGCAAGTGGCCCATTTGCACCATGCCCACCCAATCCTTATCAGAGAGGTACCAAAGATAACGGAAGGAGTAGAAGGTGGGGCTTTGCTGTGCTAACTCTTATTGAACTGACAGTGACATCAGACAAAAAGGAAATAAAAACCCCTCCCAAGTTTCAGCTCACCGTGTTTCCAAACAAACTTTTGAAAAGGTTTAAAAATAGTAATAGTTGTCAGATTTGGGTGCAAAATCATCAATCACCATATACATGTAGCAGGGTCCCCCCTGGCCCTCCACACCTGCGCAGAGTAGCGGGTACCACCGCACCATGTCAGGCAGTTGCAGGTGCGATCGATGCTCCCGGCGGCATCAGTGATAGGGCGTCGACATCTTGTGCGCGTTCGCGCATGCGCGGTGCGCGTTTGCAGTCACGGCGTCCATTACACCTAGCGCAGGAAAGCATAGGGAGGCAGGAAGGCCCCCTAGATATTGCGCATGCTCAGGAAAGTGGCGCGGCGGCCATTAGTCTAGCGCAGGCGCAGATAGAGAGAGGTAGGCGGCCATTAGAGAGGCGCCCATGCGGTCTCCATAGGCAAGAGCTTCCTGGGGAACTACAACTCCCAGCAGGCTTAGAGGCAGGTGAGTCAGATGATTGTAGGTAGCCTATATGGTTTACAGATTCTCCTGCAGCAAAGAAGATACATTGTTGTGTGCAAACAGGGAGTGTCAGTTGGATCCAGGAAGCGATTGGGGAAGGTAGTGTACAGAGAGCAGTGCTCTGCTGTACTAGGCCACAGAGAATACCCCAGGCCCAGGTAGGTCCCACTCCCCACTAGGTTAGTGGGTAAATTCATAGGGAAGGCCCCTTAGGTAGGGACCCTGCCCTTAGCTGAGAGTGAGTCTATTCAGTGACAAGGCTGCCGTGCTGTGTGCTCTGACAAGAAGAGACAGTGTTGTTTTGCAATAAGTTAATTTATTATAAGTCTTATATATTGTGACATAGTCCAAAGATGTTAGGCAGCTTTCTGCCCCATTTTTTTAGAAGTAGAAGAAGAGTGAAAGGAATAGCTAAAAATGATCCGTTCCACAGCTTCCCATTAACTCAGGCAGCTGGATGGAAAATCCAGACCACAGATTACAATGGCTCTAGTTCTCCCTCACCTGCTCTTCTAATCACATGCACAGGTATTTAGAGCAGAGAGGTTTTGCATTTGACTCTCTCTCCTTGGAGCCTGGAGGCTGGGGGTATCGCTGCTCCCCTGCATCCAGTATCGGGGTTGACGGCCCCTCCACGTATCACAGTACCAGAGGATTTGCCTGGACACGGGACCGAGTTCCCACCACGAACAGATAAGACCAAACAAATGTTTACTGCTGTTGCTAAAAGACTGTGCTGTATCTAAGTGACCCTAAATGAGAGAGCATTGTTTTAAGCTGGGGAACCAGGTTAGTTGGCCAGCAGCTGTTAGAGAGACTGATTCTATGTGTAGTTAGATCCCTGAAAGGGATAGGATTTTGTTTATATAATTTGGTTTCTTTTTACTTGAAATAACAGTGTGGGAAATACTGTAACAATGAAATGTGTGAACTGCTGAATGAAAGTATCTGAGTACCTCTAACCTACACATGTTAAAGCTGCAGTACCTTACTTGGATGAAAATAAAGCAGGCAGAAGCCTGAGTTAAGCAGCTTAATACTTTGTCACTGGAATGGTATCAATGGCGCTAAACACAATCTACAATAAATGATCGTATAAATATACAAATACAATGAAAATATAAATATACAACCGGATGGAATTGATGGGTGATCTCGGCCAACGTTGATCAAACATGAAATAAGAAAAAGAAATACATAGTGTAATACTGATAAAACATGTGAAAGACAAATACCAACAAACAAACAAACAAACAAACAGACAAGAATTAGCAAATATTAAGATATACAATTAGCAAATATTCGAATAATAGTGTAGCTGGAACACACAATAGACTAAAAATGATGAATTTAATATATTATAAAAACATGTACAACAATTAAGCACAATTAAAGGACCCAATCGATATCCGTCCGAATTGCCCGCTTACCGAAGCCAGAATATAAAACCGCAGTGGATATTTTAAGAGAGTATCCCCTCTCACAATGACTGGTTCTCTGACCGGCACAGCTTACAGATGGATTTCAGGAATCGCCGCGTGCTGATGGTGTAGAAATGGAGAAAGCGTCCCTCCACGCGGTAACAGGGGCAGGAGATCACTGTCTTGATGTGAAGCAGTCCGGGCATGCGCAGAAGCGCCCGTCACAGTATTGACGGCACCGCAAAATCTCCTGCTCCTCGCGGTCGCGTATCATCCAAATGGCGGCAGATTCAAAAGTGCTGTGTGTCACAGAACTGCACGGCTGGGCTGGCAATGGAATAGGGCAGCTGACGGCAACGGGGGGATAACGGGGACCACCCAACGCGTTTCAGAAGCAACGGCTTCCTTCATCAGGGGTTAAATTGAAGGGACACGGGACCGAGTTCCCACCACGAACAGATAAGACCAAACAAATCGGCGCCTAAGATGGCGGCGCAACCGGAAGGACACCCTTCTTCCCTCGCGGCGCCGAGTGAGAAGATGGCGGCGGCCGGAAGTAGAGGTAGGTGTCGCGTGTGTGTCGCTCTAGGTGACGTGTGTGTGTGTGTGTGTCACTGTGTGTCTGTGTGACAGTGTGTGTGTGTGTGACACTGTGTGTGTGTGTGACACTGTGTGTGTGTGTGTGACACTGTGTGTGTGACACTGTGTGTGTGTGTGTGTGTGTGTGTGTGTGTGTGTGTGTAATTAATGAGGCCTGGCACCTATAGGAGCACATTAATTAATGAGGCCAGGCTGTTAAATTGGCGTCTATTCGGATATCCTTAGTGCCTGATCTTTAGCGTTAACTGCGACACAGATATAAATAAGGTGCAGGGAGGGTGGTATCTGCAGGAGAAAAAGAGCAGGGATCCTTTACAGCAGCTGTCCAAGCTGCCGTAACCCTTTAATAAGCGCATCAATAGAATCCACACAATGATCAGTAATTAGCTAAATTGCCGATCGATCCGTTCTCCTGGGATCGAAGATTCGGCTCGGGGGTTCACTAAATGACTGCAGAGGAGTATTGACTCTGTATCTGTCATTTTGTAAATGGTTGTTATAGCAACAAAAAATGCACGCCCCCCCCTGCCTTTCACGCCCCCCCCTGCCTTTCATGCCCCCCCCTCACGGCCTCCGGGCAACGCCGGGTATATCAGCTAGTAATACATTAAAAATGTAATTCAGAGTTGTTTTAAAAAAAATGCTACAAGTATTTTCTCATAGTACAGAACGGATTTATTTAAAAAAAAAAACCATGTGTAGGATTTTGCTGGGCCTGCAGCTTTAATGACAGCTGAATGTTATATTTTACTGAAAGAGCAGTAGATACATGGAACAGCCTTCCAAAATAGGTTGTAGGGACAAATGTAATTGATAAATTTAGAAATGCTTGAGATGGACACAGGGAAACTCTCTGGGGTAAGACAATTCTGGATAAAGTTACAGATTCCAGAAGAGAATTGTTTTATATTGAGTCAGGAAAATGGGCAGATAAAGTATAGGTTGGAAAATTTACAAAAGTAACACAGTACCATATACCCATCTCACCATATACCCCTTCTCACCTATCTCACCATATACCCATCTCACCATATTTATACCCCATCACACCATATACCCATCTCACCATATACCCAATCACACCATATACCCAATCACACCATATACCCATCTCACCATATTGTATTGTATGTCTTTATTTATATAGCGCCATTAATGTACATAGCGCTTCACAGCAGTAATACATGTGGTAATCAAATAAATAACAGATAATATAAATAACAGATCATGGGAATAAGTGCTTTAGACATTAAGGAAGAGGAGTCCCTGCCCCGAGGAGCTTACAGTCTAATTGGTAGGTAGGGAGAACGTACAGAGATATACCCATCTCACCATGTACCCCTTCTCACCTATCTCACCATATACCCCATCACACCAAATACCCCATCTTACCTTATACCCCATCTCAACAATACCCCATTTCACCATCACACCATATTCCCCATCTCACCACTACCACTATCTATATAGTCACAGAGGAGGGAGTAGGGGGTGTGAGACCTTTTAATGGACCAACAAGTAGTTGATCTGTTACAGGCTTTCCAACCTCTCGGGGTAGGGGTAGGACCTGATGAAGGACCCTGAGAGGTTGGAAAGCTTGTAACGTATCAACTACTTGTTGGTCCCATAAAAGGTGTCACACCCCCTCCCCCCTCTCCCTCCGCTGTTACTGCATGGAAGACGGGACCAGCACGGCCCCCCCGCCATTCTTTGCTTACTGTCTATATAGCACATTTTAGTTCCAAAGTACACTTCAGGTTCATTCATGCAGCCTCCTCTGGGGTGGAATCTCAGTTAAATGTGACTCGATGCCTGGACTGCACAGACGCCACAAAACTGCTGCACGGCAATTCTCTTTTCACTAGCTAATTCTGGGCGATAAAGTGCCTCAGGCACCAAAAACATAGATTGTAAGCTCCACGGGGCAGGGACCTGTGCCTGCAAAATGTCTCTGTAAAGCGCTGCGTACAATTAGCAGCGCTATACAAGAACATGCTATTATTATTATTATTATTATTATAGCAGGGGATGGCCTCCTGGCCCTTACAGTGGGAAGTGAGTGACAGGGTGTAATCAGGCTTCATTGCGCTTGTAACATTTTACTCCGCTGTTTAATTGCTGGACGCCTGTTCAGGTTCTGCCTCCTGTGCAGGCGCTTCCCCCAGATGACTGCCCCGCAGCCAGGGCGCTCCCGGCATAGCCGGCCTGTGTCACTTTCTACTTTTACAACTGGAAGTCATAAACGTTCACGTCAAATCCCAGAAGGCAGCACAATGACACAGGCGCATCTGCCTCTGTTAACCCCTTGAGTGCACCCTTCAGCACATAGTACAATTCCTCTTCATTCCCTTAGCTGAGCTGCCAGGGTTTTAGCACTAGTTCCAGCTCCCAAATCTCAGGAAGGCCCCGCAGGGGGCAAGCTCCTCGGGGCAGGTTCTGCAGGGGGCAGGTTCCGCAGGGGGCAGGTTCCTCAGGGGGCAGGCTCCTCAGGAGGCAAGTTTACGTGGGCCAGCGATATATCCGAGACAGAGTAGGGGTTTGCTGTAAATGTGGAAATAAGTTAAACAACACACAGAACCCCAGCGAGCTCTTTTTGGGAACCCCTGAGCCCCCACAAAATATATAGACCCAATGTTGGTCTTTCTCCCTCCTAATACAGGTATATTAGTATTTTATCTGGTAGTTTTAGGACCTGTGATCAGGGTGTCTGCCATATCGTGGCTCGCAAGCTTACAACGCTTTGGCCAAAGGGTTAAACTAAATGACCCTTTTTCAAGAGAATATATAAGTATTTTACTGTGTATTTTTGTCATGTTGGATGTAGCATTGGGCTTCTCTGTCGTCTGTTGTAAATGTGGAAACCAGGAGTGGTCAACGCCAGTCCTCAAGGGCCACCAACAGGTCAGGCTTTCCGGCTATCCCTACTTCAGCCCAGGTGGTGCAGTCGTTGACTGAGCCACTGATTGAGCCACCTGTGCTGAAGCAGCGATATCCTTACAACCTGGCCTGTTGGTAGCCCTTGAAGACAGGAGTTGGCCGCCCCTTGTGTAAACTTGAAATACTTTATTTAAAAGAAGACCTATTTTTGGTGCTTTTAACAAGTCGTTTTTTTCCCTGTTACGCGTGACCGATCTCTGCTTCCGTACAGGCCTCTGCTGGCTTTACCCGCGCTCCATAAAATATACAATACCGACAAGCTGGGTCCCTGGGTAGTAAGAATTGGGCCCGTGCAACGCCAGTCAGTGTGAGAACGGCACATACTTACCAACTTATTTCCTGGGAACGCCGGGAAAAGTCTGTAAAAAGCTGAATAAAAAAGTAAAGGAAGAGAAAATGGGTTTTACGATAATGCCGCGGTCCGCTGAAGCAGCGTCCTGGTTTGTGGCCCCATTGCCAGCTTTGTAAGACTTAAACGCACTGAGCCCATGTACCCAAAATGTAACCTCTTGGGGGGGAAATACTCGCTATATACTCCTCATTCTGCATTCTCCAACAGCAGTATATATATACATGACCTGGGAGACTGCGAGGGCGACCCCCTCCGCCCCAAGTACCCAGAACCCCACATAAATAACGGCAAGACAAGGTCTGGCGGTACAAGGCCGCAGCTTTTTATTTAACCATTAAATATTTGGTAAGCGCTACCCCTGCCAGAGCGCTCGCTCAAAGGGTCAAAGGTCCTGGTACCGATGACCCGTGACACCCAAGCCGGGGCCAACGTGACCCGACTGTACCAAGCACGGAGCCCCCAACTGCCGCGGCGACAGTGGCAACAAACGCCTCAACACTTTGACCCCGTGGTGGGGGTAACAAAAAATGGAGACTTATCTCCAGCGGCAGGTTTTCAAAATCCGCCGCCACGTGTCACTCGCCGGCCTCAGCCGCCTCCTCTTTGCCGCCCTCCTGCTCCTTTGGAATCCCAGCGTCAAATGACGCCGCGGACGTCACCGTGACGTTGCACGGCGGCACGTTGCCATGGTAACGCGACGTCATTTGACGCCGGGATTCCAAAGGAGCAGGAGGACGGCAGAGAGGAGGCGGCTGAGACAGGCGAGTACCTTCCCGATAGGCCCGAGAGTGCGGCAAAAGCATATGGGGGCGGCAATTTTTGCCGCCCTGGGCCTAACGGAAAATCTGACCCTGATTATCTCCCCTCCTTCAAGCGACTCCCACCCTTCATTTTCATATTTATTATTTGGGCGGGAATTGCTGACTGACCCTGCGCCCGTCAGTCAACCTAAGTAACCTCCCTCCCCCCGTCCTCTGACCGCGTCACCCCCATCACCCGAAGGGAGGGGGGGAGGGGGGAGACAGGCCAGGCAACACGGAGGAAAGAGGGGGGCCTGGCCCCCCCGTTCATGGTTACCCGTCTCTTAGGGCTCAGGGCAGCTTCCTAATAACTAATCCATGTATCTTCTCTCATTGAACATCTTACCCCGGGGATAGGCGGCTCTCATCATAAAGTGCGTATTCCTATTATGATTACCGCTGTAAAGCGCTGTGTACATGGATGGCGATAAACAAATAAAGATATACATACATGATGCAGGCTGGGAGAAAGGGATCCACGCCCTGAAAAGTTTGCAATCTGAATTAGGACAAAACAAGGGAAACATTACAGATTATTGATCAGTCCTCCCAGCGGCAAATCTGAGCGGCAGAAAGGAGGTATTGATACATTTGGTGCTAATTTCCCTGTAAGGCAGCCTGGAGGCCCAGATAAATATGCGGTGTGATATGCCATTCCTCAGTTCCACCCCCCCCTCTCCCCCCTGTCCCCCTCCTCTCCCCCCTGCCCCTCTCCTCTCCCCCCTCTCCTGATGCTTGATCTATGTGATTTGACTGTTTTGGTTTGTTTTTCAAACAGGGTTTGTGTGGATTTATCTGTCCTTAATTGTGCTACTTTGTAAAGCCAGCAGTTTGTCCCCACAGAGATCAAAGCATCCGCTCATCAGATAAAGAGGCTGGCACGTCCAGCCACCCTGGGACCATACTCAGTCCTCATTCCCTCGCACAAAGCTGCATCATTAGCCAGGCAGACAGGCAGTCACCTCTAGGGCTATACACCCCCTTCTCTTCCCCTGTCCCTCCCCAAACTATCACCTCCTTCACACTTTCATTTGGATTTCAAACGCTGCTCCCTGCTCTGTGTTGTGATGTAAATGGCACCTTGCAGGGTCCTGCTGTCATTATAGCAGCCGGGTCAGGGAACAGCTTGGGAACAGAGAGGGTCAGTCCTGCTGCCCCCTGACAATTAGACAACCTCTGCTGCCAAGGGGCAGTTTTATTGACCCGCAAACAGGAAGTGACACCGATCCCACAATTGTGTCTCACATTAATAGCTACCCACCTGCCCGCTTCTCTCCCCCCCCCCCCCCAGTCTCTGCGGCCGGGAGGACTGGCAATGCGTTCTGTGCTGGACACTGAACCTATGTGTGTATGTCTTTATTTATATAGCGCCATTAATGTACATAGCGCTTCACCGCAGTGAACCAATGCAATCGCGGTGTCTCCCTGCCCCGAGGAGCGCACAACCTATGTTATAGTCCAGGGGTTCTCAACTCCAGTCCTCAAGACCCCCGTCGCCCCAAAAGCTAAGGTTTTCAGGATATCCCTGCTTCAGCACAAGTGGCTCAATCAGTGGCTGACCTGTTGGGGGGTCCCTGGGGGTCTTGAGGACTGGGGTTGAAAACCACTGTGACAGTCAATAGGCGGACCGGAGGGGGGGGGCTGGAGGAAGAACCGCCTCTCACCCCAAGGTAAGTGCGGAGTCCTCAGCCCAAAGTGTGTGTGCTTCCCCGCAGCACCTCTCGTCCTGCAGCATCACATTGCCATGACAAACATAACGGCG
>WSYH01009780.1:0-10000 GCA_036426205.1 Ascaphus truei | reverse complement strand
AGACACACTCACTCACTCACAGACACACTCTCACACACTCAGAGACACACACTCAGACACACACTCACTCAGAGACACACTCACTCGCAGATACACTTGCAGACACACTCACAGACACACTCACTCACAGACACGCTCACTCACAGACACACTCACTCACAGACACACTCACAGACACACACACTCATAGACACACACTCACAGACACACAGACACACACACACAGACTCAGAGACACACTCACTCACAGACACAGTCATACACACACACATTCACTCAGTCTGTCACTCACACACACACTCACCGGGTCGCACGTGGCAGCAGTGGGGCCTCCGCACGGCAGTGGGCCCTCCAAACGGCAGGAGGGCCTCTGCAAGGCAGGGGGGGGTCACACATCGCAGCGGGGGCCTCCGCACGGCCCTCCACACGGCCCTCCGACATTGCAGCACGCCCCCCCGAAGCGGCCGATGCCGCAGCACGCTCCCCCCACGCCGCAGCACGCTCCCCCCACCAAAGCGAGGCGGACCCCCTTCAGAGGCGGACACCCCCGGGCAGCAAGCGGGGATCGGGGGCAGGGGGGGAGGAGATCTGGGGCAGGAGGGGGAGGAGATCAGGGGCAGGAGGGGGAGGAGATCAGGGGAAGGGGCTCTTTCCCGCGGCCCTCTTCCCTGCGTTAACCCAATCAGGGAGGGGGATTATTTATTTATTTAAAAAAAAAAAATTGGCGCGAGCAGGGGAATTTGTAGAGCCGCAGCACGGCTCGCCAGCGGTTTAAATCCACTCGCCACGGGCGTGTGGTTATCCTTATTTGTCGAACACTGTACACACACACATTGTACACACACACACTATCTACACCCGATACTCACCCAGAAAATAAAGTGATTCATGTAGAAAATGCATACAGTTACAAACGTAACTGTGCAAAGAAGTGCATACATGGGCCTTGACATGTCTACATTCAACCAAATTAAAAATAACCAACTTAACGGTATATAAACCTTTGATTATATGTATTTTGTCTGCACTTAAGGATTGGAACTATTTAAGAAATTCAAAAATAAAATCAGTTCTTTATGTTATGTAACTAATCTCTTCATCTGAACATTTTATGTTACCTTTCTGTCTCCACAATCTGCAGAACGTTGACACAGCAAACATGATTAATGTTAGTTTTGCATTAAACTTTATTGCATGTCAGGACAGGGTCACCATCAAGGGGCAGGCACCAGGCGGTGAAGGGAGACACAGCCGGCCGAACCCAGAAGCTGAGCCAACCTGGAAGTCAGAGGCAAGTTTAGGTATTGGCTGGGCCACTTTCTATGCCAGACCTGCCACGCTTAACAGGTCCACCCCCCCCAACAAGCTCTATGCACTGTAACTGCTGGCGGCAGGTATGTGTCAGGATAACTTGAGATCATTCAGCTGAAAAGCAAACTATCCGTACTTCTGTGGTAAGGTTAATGGGGAAGATGACGATCACAGCTGGGCTGGCTGTAGGCTTTGCGGGGCCCAACGCATGCTGGCAGCAGGGCCACCCCTGTAAAAAAGTTTAGGGGTCTTACATTGATGAGTGGCCCTCCTCCGGCAGAGTTGTGGCGTCATGGCGGCATGCGAAGTCATGTGCCATATGACATTGCGGCGTCATTTGACCTCGGTCACCATGGCAATGCTACAAGAGACGGCCCGCTCCAGAAAAGGTAAGACCCCTCTCACAAAGGAACACACACACCTCTCTCTGCCGGTCCGGGGGCCTTACGTGGCTTCCCCCTGTCGGCTCCAGGATCCAACTTCCGCCCGACTGGAGGGCAGAGCTAGAAGAAGGGGGACCCTGTGCTCCCTCCTCCAGCTCCCACCACCCGTCAGGTGGAAGTGAGTTATCGGCGTCAACATGAGGAGAAGAGGAGGGAGTGCAGGGCTCCCAAAGGAACGGGGACAGCCTCCTTGCTCGCTTTGCCCCAAGGCCGTCCCGTTCTGATCTGATTAACTATCCCTTACGCAATATATGCTATACTACTATTGTATATGAAATTATTATTTTTACCAAATGTGGGGAGAAGAAGGGATCTGACGAAGCGATACATTAGTGAAACGCGTAATCCTGTGTTGGTGGAGCTGCATCATTCTGTTTGGACACCCGAAACCACCGTAGTCTCTGAGGCAGGCCCGTGTCATAGGCCCTGCGACCGGACGCGCCAAGAGGGGGTTTCCTGGCGGTGCCTACCAAGTGGACACAGAGGCTGACAGTGTTGTACTTTTATGCAAGTTCTTTATGCTTACTTTTATGTTTGAATAAACTACCTATTTCTTCATACATCTTGTGGCTGTCGCCCCATGTTTGGTACTTCTCAAGAGGGATTACCCTGTGAGAATAAGCTGTTCCTCCCCGATGTGACAGGGATCGTTTTCTGAGGCAAGAGCTGAAAGAAACTTTGATAGGAGGGGCTCACACATGCCCGTGTGAGTTGAGCTACTATTTTTATAATACCCTGCCACCCCCTTGTGTGTGTGTCAATACCTGTGGTCACACATTATTTCTGCTTATCATTTTTTCCTATTGTTTCATGTCTGAAGAGCTTATTCCCATTCTGTTATAATATTATGTCACGTGTATTGTAAAGCGCTGTGTGCCTGGATGTTGCTATATAAATAATGATACAGTATACATATAGTATACTGTAGTGCGTGGTAAATAGAATTGTACATAGGGTTTTTAAAGACAGAGGAGCCGATTCACTAAGCAGTGATAAGTGGGTTTTCTGGGGGCTATGCACAAGGCAGTGATAAGTGCTTTTAAGTCAGATAAATGCCTTTATAGTGTGATCCTGCCTGCTGTGAGATTCACAAAGCAGCTTTTTATCTCACTTAAAAGCACTTATCACTGCTTTGTGAAACGGCCCCAGAGTCTCTGCCCCGTAGAGTTTACAATCTGTGTTTTGGGTGTCTGAGGCACAGGGAGATAAAGTGACTTGCCCAAGGTCACAAGGAGCTGACCCTGGGATTATGAACCAGGTTCCCCTGCCTCAAACTCAGTGCTGTTGTTTTCAGTCAGCGCCTTTACTCACTGAGCCGCTCGTTCAGCTCCTACACTCCTTTTATGAACCTGTTCCACATGCCACTGCCTTTGAATCACTTTGGCCCTAGAAGTGACTTTCCTGTGAGCAGAAAGGGAGAAAGCCCCATAAAATGCTGGAAATACGTGTATTTTTTACTCTGTCCGCACACCATATAATCATTTCCCTTCCATCATTTCATAGCAACATCTACCGAAAACACTATTATCTGGTTTGTGAATGGTGTGACCAGACCATGCCACCTGCTGGTTAGTGGCCAAAATGACAAGTTACTGTACTCTCCAATCTGTGGAGACAACTAGCCATGCGACAGCAGGGAATTTGCATTGCCTTTGAGTTAAGGGAGTAGGTTCAAGCAGTACTACAGCAAAAGAAGGGACAATATGAATGAGGGAAAGGGAGTGGTTGTGGGGTATGTAACCTAATAAGTGTGTTAAAAAAAGAACCTATCCCAGCTTCAGATTGCAAAGCCTCACTGATGAGACCCAAAAGGTTGAAACAGATGTCTACAGAGTAGGTTTACTGGCTGTGCATTTCTTTAACCCAGGCTGTGCTGCAAAGGGTGTATTATACAGCAGTCATACATTTATGGAGTTAAAAAAAGGGGGACTTGAGTGTGGTACATAAACGAAATAATGGGACCTATTATGTGTCCCATTTCCCTTTGCCCTGCATGTCAGCCCTGGTAGCTGCAGGCAGTGTTGGGGTTAAACAGCCCTCACAAGGCTAGGTATGTGAGGAAGTAGTAGTGGCTACAAAAGGTATCTGAAATGTTTCCCCTTTCGTCACATGCTGGGCCCTGTGACTGCTGCATGTTGCCAGATGGTCACATGCCCAGTAGTGTGACCAAGATGGCAACAGATATTTCTGTCCAGACACTGGGGGCAGACTGTTGGCCGCACCCCAGGTGTAAAAGCTGGGGTTCCACCCTTTTATCCCCAGATCCCCATTTACCATCAGGAGGATCCTGTAAGATCCAGGTGGATTCCAGGGAGGTCCTATAAGGCAGCCATATGACACTTTATTGTTTTCCCAGTTTAGGGCATGTTCCCAGTGTTAGGGAGGCCGGCTGGAATCTGGACGTTGGGCAGCCTGGACTATTAGAAGGGGCGTTTCCCTTACCTAGCTTGCTAGAGGGGTCTATGCCAGGAGCCGTCAGGGTTAAATCCCCGGATCAGTCCTGGGTCTGAGAGTGAGCACTGCCTGCCGATAGCCCCAGAGGAAGCTGATGTGCCGGATTCTCAAACTGAGAGGAGAACCTGTCCTGATGGTGTATGCCAGGATTATGCTGCTATTGTTGAAATAAAGACTCAAGTTAAAAGTTCCTGGCGCCTTCTCCTATTATTAGCGCCTTTTTCTGCATGCCGGCACGGACGCACCAATCACAACCCTGAGAAGATTAAGGTAACCGCTGAGCTATAACACCGCTGTGAGCAGGCAAAAACCCAGTCACTATACACAGACTGTATTATATCTACCTCATTATATTGGTACACACTATTCCTGCAGCAGAGGGGGTGGGGCGGAGAGAGAATAGGGGTGTTACATGTGCATATATGCCAACCAAAAGATAATTTCCAAATATTACCCCAAAGATGGGAAAATGGGGAACCTGGAAACAGCCGCACACATACTGTAGAAATACATGCAGCAAAACGATAGAAATATTCACAATGTCTCATTCAGTCACAAGTGCAAACAGCGCTGGATTCCTGCTGATTGCTGCCTCCAGATGGGAGCTGCTGCACTCCCAGGGTTCTGGGATGGTCTGCGAGGGAAGCGCAAAACAGAGGAATCCAATAGTGCAGACTGTGCAGGAAGGTTTAATTAACAAAATGACAACAACACACTCACAAGAGTACACAGTGCAAAGCTTATCTGAAAGAAGCTATGGCCCCCCTCTCCTGCCTGCAGACTCTGCCATGTGCTCATTTGCATGTCATTTCCCAGAATCCCTAGCTGCAGTGGAAGCACTGTAGGTGAAAAGCAGGTTTGCAGACCTGTCTGGACATGTGAATGTGGGGTTTTTATTTACTGTACTAAGAAAAGAAGGACATGCAGTACATTCCAAGGTACAGAAGAACACTAAACGTTATAATTTAAAATACTTTGCGAAGTCAAATAATCTGATTCATTTTTATTTCTCTGTAAATATTTCATGACCCAATGCAAGTAGCACTGTATGTACAATAAGGGCATTTCCCCAAACTGTACAATTTCAACAGGAAATCAAAAAGCCCAATACACATAATAGCAATATATATATATATATTTTTTTATAGTGCACAGTATATATAATTTTGTCAGCACAAAGTCCCTACCCCATTTAGCTTACAATGTCATTTGCTTTGCCTAAGGCACGAGGAGCTCCAATAGGACTTTATGTAATTTAAATATAGTATTTTTTTTTAAGTGTGCCAGTAAATGTATGCATCACTTTACAGAAATATTATAACTTACATGGAAATGTAAATTACCGTATGTAGCAGGGTTCCCCCTGGGCCCCCCTCGTTCCTCCGCTGCAGGGGTTGTCGCAGGTGCCACCGGTGTCAGCGGCAGACCCGCTAGCTCATCGCAAAGGTGGGGGCCAGTTGCAGTGAGCGCTCCGGTGGCTCCGCGGCGCACCCGAGTAGCGGCCATTATTGAAACACTTCATGCGGTGTGTACCTCGGAATACCCAAGTCATGGCGCGGGATTTCTTCCGACCGTACCGACTTAAGACGCGAGTGCAGAAAATGGCATTTTAGTGTCCTGGTTTTTAAAACACCTGAAATTGACACAGTAGCACAATACTGTACACATTACAATTCATTGCACACAATCCATGAAATTCAAATAAGGCAACTGTGATAAACACGAGTGCCTGGGGTGATTGGCCGCGTTAATGGCGCGTGGAATACAGCAGCGCACACGAAAACGGCTCCGTGATTTGTTTCAATAACGGCCGCTGCAGCTGTACATCAAAGTTGCTAGCTTTTGCAAAATCTAGTTGCAAGTTTTCGGCGCCAAGCTCTGGCACCGCCCAACCAAGTGACTGGCTAATCCGGAAACAGATCCTCCTTCAACTCACACCGCCATACCTCTAATTCCACCCAAGGGAGGGGCATCGAAATATCCAGCCTACCCTTGATGTGAGAGGGGTCTGCACCCTGCTGTCCTGCTTCATTCAAAGAGCTGAGACAGAGTGAATAGTCTATACAACGCGCTGTATACTATTTCAGCTACTACTCTAAAGAAAATGGATGATCTGGAGGTTATCAACTATCACATCCCTGGCGGTTACCTAGTCGTGCGGGTACATGGCCAGACCCACCTGCGGTGTATTTGCCCGCACTGCCGTCTACCCGGAGGCACTGTCGGCCTTGATGCGCGGTGCCAGCACTGTGGCACCTTATATTTGCAGCCTGCCAGCTCTGTACCAGCGGAGATAATTGTTCCCACTTCCAGAGCTCCCACACCAACCGGTGCGGCCCTAACAAGCTTCCCTGTCGCGGACAACGTATGCCCTGGCTATTGCGCCCGGATGCTCAAGTGGTCCGGTGCCAACCGTAGCTGCTTCCAACGTACAGGCCGCGGAGGATGTCGTGGGCCCGTGCCGATTCCAAGAGGTGCCCTTGTACTGGTTCTTGAATTCCGCTCCGCTGTGACCTTACCGACGTTTCCAGAACTGGGACCTGTGTGTGGCGTGGACGCTGCGGGTGAGTGGACTGCCCAGGGATGTCGTGTGCATTTCCCCCAGCTGGCCAGGAGCAGGCAAGCTCCATACAATCGGTCACCCGGGCAATTGGATCACCACGACATTGCATCCTGGCGGAGATGTCCCCATCCAGATCCGAAGAAGATGTGCCCAGCAGTGAAGGACCTGTGGAGAAGTAGTCCCCTACCTGTTTCCTGAGTCATCGACACAGGTCAGAGTCGTCCATCCTGAGGGCCGTGGTGACACTGGAGCTCCAGAGAAGCCCTGCCCCCGAAGAAGATGAAACCGCGGTGAAGGACCTGCTGGTAGAAGAACCTGTGGAGCCAAACGCTGTCCCTTACCTCCGGATGGGTGAGGCTCCCTCTCTTTACTTCACGCAGGTTCCAGGTGCGGCCTATCCGGATGAGGAACCGGACGGAACCTTGTTCGGTGTGTCGCGGAGTGACTTACTTCCGGCGTTGCCGGACGTGATGTCATCCGCGCCGCTGGACCAGGAACTGCTTGGGACTCTCGTGAGGTTGCCGCTCCCTGTTGACGTCAGCAAGATGGCGTCCGTGGAGTCTAATGAGTATACTGAGCCGCCGCCGGCTCCAAAGGTTGTGCGACTGGGACTATTGCCAGCTGATGCCCCCTGCTTTGTGACCCAGTGCCAAAGGAGAGGTGCCCCAGATGCCGCTCCAGTACCATCTCCTTGGGGTAAGGGTAAGCCCATAATTTATGGACAGGCCATGGAAACTGTTAGGCCCCGGTCACCGGCTCTAACCCCTCCTGCCCATGCCCTGGCCCCGTCCATGACACCTAGCACTGTGCGGGTTAAACACCTTGACCCCAGTAATGCTGCCTTTGTGTTGTCCAGGTTTCCCAATGACACCGTGTCCCCTTGGGTTGTCCCCTGATCTGCGGGATTGGTCCTTTGGAAGGATAGTCCCTCTGAGGACTCGGAGGGTAACATACCTGTGTCCCATTGTGTAAACAGCAGACCTCTACTCTGAGGCCTCCCATAAAGCGTGCGCCCGATGAAGAGCGACGCGCTCGCGGTTCTCGAGAAGACAAACCAATTTTGTGTTTGCCGCGCGACGGCGGATCACGTGGGCGGTTCAACCAATGAGGGCGAACCTTCACGTGACGTCAAGGCCACGCCACCGCCACGCCTCCCCGTCGCCTTGGACCTCAGTGCAGGTTTTGTGTGAGCGACAGGTGCGCGTGACGTCATGCACTCCGTCGTGCTTGTGGCCGCTTTAATCGCGGCCTTAGGAGAGAGATTCTCAGCAGCAAGAAGGAGGAGAGAGAGAGGAGCTGAATAGAGTATTTGTGGGGGGTGGGGGGAGAAGTTTGGGCACATGCATAGGTGTAAGATGTGGATAGGAGGGGAGTGGCAAAGGTGAAGAGAACAGAAACGTTTACAAAGGAGTGAGGAAACAATAAACTGAAAAAGCAATAGGGAGGGCTTAGTGAGATGCAGGAGGATAGACTTCCCAGTTATTGGAGGACAGGAAGAGTACAAATAATCACGGCATTTAGCAAGTCAAGTTCTCACAGTTGCAAAGTTGTTGCTGTTGTGGTGCAGAGTCCCGATTTTCTTGTAATGTTCACCTCCAAAATAAAATCCACAGGCACTTTATATGTGACACTTTAAGACGTTACACACAGCCAAATGGCACAGCCCAAATAGACTGTCTTGAATACATTCACTTGACTAAGAATTTAGGGAGGGGTGAGGAAACAGCAAACAGGAAGAGCAATAGGGAGGGCATAGTGAGATGTAGGGACAGGAGCTAGGAGGTGAGAGTTCCCAGGTATTAGAGGATAAGAAGTGTAGGAGGTGAAATAGCAGGTGATTAAATCATGCCTGGGAGGAAAATGTACTGTACTGCAGAAGATTAAACAGCTGTTTAGAAAGTGAGTCTGTAAATGTGTAAAAATTACCTTAGTGGCTATTAAAGCATTGCTATGCTAACCGCTAAGGTAATCAAAGGGTTAACCCCGCCCACCGCTGTTCGGTTCTCAGCTCCTCACTTCTCAGCTCCTCACTCCTCAAACCACCAGCACTCCTTAGACCAGGGCTGGATTAAGGCTTTTGGGTGGCCCGGGGTACTTAAGACCGGGACACCCAAATAAAAAATGCTAAATAAATCTAGTTTACACCGGAGACCCCCCTCTCACACACACACACCTTGCTCTCTCACACTTCTCACATTTCTCTCACACCCTCCCCACCTACTCCCTTGTCTCTCCCCCCTACACTCTCAATCCACCCCTCAGACTCAATTCCCCCCCACCCCCCTTTGAAATATTTACATTATGGGGGGGGGGGGGGTGAAGGGGCCACGCAGCGCTGCTCTGGTGCAGAGGCACGCATCACAGACTTCTGGCGCCGGCAAAAAGGTACACCGGCGATGGTGGACAGCACTGTCTGGGCCTATGCTTGTTGCTGGTTGGGGGAGTTATCTGTGTCGGCTGGGCCCCCCATTAATAGGGACACGGTTCACGTGCCCCCACCTTAACACACTCCTCTCTCCCTCCATTCCCCACACTACCTGCACCCACTCCCCTCCATATTTCACATTCTGCACACTGCTCAACACAATCACAACAAATAGCAAGACACAGACAGATTGTATTGTATTGTATGTCTTTATTTATATAGCGCCATTAATGTACATAGCGCTTCACATAAGCTCTTCGTGGCAGGCACTGCCTTTTCCTATTGTTACTTTGATGTCTCAAGCTCTTATTCCCATTATGCGTTATATGACTATGATTATATGATTATGTTGTGTGTGACCAGATTTTCAAAATGAAAAACCGGGACACTTTAAAACAATGTACATCACGTCACGCCCCCACCCCCCTCCTCATTGCCATGACAACAAGACACTAACGTCAGGCAGTGACATGTTGCCATGACAATGTGGCATCATGTGATGCCTCGTCACCATAATGCATCCCATTGTCATGTCAACTTGATGCCGCGTGACGTCACGGAGCAGCTCGTTGTTATGGCAATGTGTATTACGCAGCCATGTTGACGGAATTTGGAGGGGAGGATACAGCCAAAGGCAAGATAAATAAATATATAATAAATAGATCAAAAAAATGTTATCTCCGCGTTAGCCTTCAATAGAGGTGGCAACCCTGGCTGCAGTGTGTGTTTCTGTATACAGAGGTAGGCCCTGCAGTGGGTGTTTGTGTGTATAGAGGTGGGGGCTGCAGTGTGTGTTTGTGTGTA
>WSYH01009779.1:0-24980 GCA_036426205.1 Ascaphus truei | reverse complement strand
AGGGTACTCTCAGTTCTGAGATATCAACCCGCGCGCTGGGGCTTCCTCTGTTCACTCTCCTGTCCACCACGTGTGGTAGCGTGGTGCAGAGTGTATCCACATGTTCCGACCGGTGCCTTCATAAAGGTTTCCTTATCATTCCTGTCCCGTTTTTGAATATCAAGAAACGATCGGGAAATAAGCAGGAACTGTACACTTGAGTGTGCCTGTTGTGGGTATAAAACCCGCCCGCAGGGCCACAAGTCGGAGACCGTTTCGTTAACAAATACAACTTCTCAGCATGACTTCATGCCTGAAGAAGTTTACTCATTTGTGTTAAAAAAACGAAACTCGTCGCTACTGTTTGGCTGGCGTTTTAGTACCCACCACCAGTACCCACTCAAGTGTACCGTTCTCTGCTTATTTCCGTCGTTTCTATGCTATCAAAACTGACAGGCATCCTAATTACCCTATTGAAGGCCCCGGTTTCCCTGCACATTTTTGCTACACTCTGCACACTCTCCAACCTGGAGGACAGTAGAGTGACCATATACGCCCCCCCGCGCGGGTCTTATCTCTCAGAACTGAGATCCCTTCATACTTCCTATTTGATGGCCCTACTCCTTGATAACCCAGAAATCGGGGATTATAAAGAAACTTTTTATATTTTTTAAGGTACTAATTTTATTCTTTGTTGCTAATCGCAATGTCTATCCTGATCATCTTGGTGTCGCGTTTTGTGTTTTTCTTGGTTTTTCTAAAAATGTTTAGACACTATATGTTACCTAATTCTTTCACTTCATAGCATACTCTAATGGGCGTTGTTAAAGGAGGTCATGTGGAGGCGGTTACAATCAGAACAGTCCTTGTAACTGCTGTTGTTTCAAAACGTGAACGTTGATCATCGCTACCAAACGCCATAGAAAATAGAACATGTGTTACTACCGTAAATGTCATTCTTCATCCCCATACAACGTCCTACTCACCTTTCACGGTCCCCCGTTGTTCCCACTGGGCCTGTTTCATTAGACTAAAACGATAACTTAACTATACTCTAAATCAACTGAGCGCGCTGCTAGTCGGTCGCCAAAAAATTATTAATAATCGACTTGAATGGGGTGTTCCTGATTGGCCGCATTATGGAGAACCAATGACAATGACTTCCCTTTACTTACATAGTCAAAATAACTAACACACCATTGTCCGGGCGTTTGGTTTAAAGTACTCATTTAATATTTTTCCATGTTTTTTTCGCTATACACCGTAAGAAATCCGTGTTGGCTCACAACTTGGCCCTTTCCAGATACTGAAGATAAAACAATTCACTCACTTCAATGTAGTTTCCTACATCAATTGTGAGGGGGGGGGACTATGTACACGATGCTTCACCCGGTATGTGCTATTGTTGGTACGTGAGGCAGAGGAGGTCCACAGGCAGGACCTGCTTCAAACTGCAGTGACACATTACTATTACCGTGTGTTGTTCTTCATACAACATGAACAATGTCACAACACCGAATTTAATAAACGCCGTTATATAGAAATATAAAAGGGTTTCACAAGTGTACGAAGATATTGGGCCATGTTATTTGATGTTGATTGGGCCAGTTCACTAATGGTGTCTGTGCCGGTAATGACCTTATGGTCCATCGTTTGCCCACGAGTCCTTAAAAATGCTTGGACAACATGAGCGGGGGCAGGACCGTGTTTGAATCCAGTGACAATCTGGGAAACAGAGGCCAGATTAGATTGGTCAAAAATAGCCCATATCTGTCCTCAACTATCCTATGTCTTCCAAATCAATACACCACTCACTCCTCCGATGACTTATATGGGGCAAAAAGATTATTACAACCCCACGCAACTCTCTGCGCGAAACCATCATATTAACCATACATATTATGGAAGTAACTGGCGGTTATACTAGAATCATGTTTCTTTGCCTGAATCAGTTTTATATTATTTGCCATAAAATACCCGCAGCACTTTACACAATTGACTTAAGTAGGTTCAAACACAAGGTACTGACTGTGTCACTTTACTGTATATTTCGCAGTGATGTTTCTCGTCAACTTGAGAGAAAACAAAGTCTATACTAATACAAACACCCTGCACACATATTGCTAGACTAATCCGAATCTTCTGGCATTATTGGGATGACTGCAATACTCCTCCCTCCCCCCTCATGCCTAAAAGAAAGAAACTATACAACATAGAATACCTCAAACTGAAAGGGAAGATTAAGATATACAGTACCCAACCCCCCCTTCGCAGTTCAAGCAATATCCTGCATGTGTTTTTTTTTTTTAATAAATCAGTTCTGTAAGTAAGAAAAAAATACGTTTAGCATTTCTTCTTGTTTTTTAAAAAACAACTTGAAAGACCAATTTCTGGTATTCTATTTTTAATACAATTCAGTTTGTCTGTCCATAGCAACATACGAAATTACAATCCCCGCCCAGATCTAAAGATTCGCGAACACTCGCCGTATCAATGACGGCAGAACGAATTTTTTTTGACCGCAGCTATGGCAGACCTTTTAGGTAAGTAAAATTGCCCCACATTAAGACTATGAAAGTACAAAAAACAACAAAAAAAAACAGGAGCTTAGACTGCAGCTTGAAAATAAGTTCCAGCGGTTGTAAAAAAAAAAAAAAAAAAAAAAGTGTTTGCAAACGGCTAAGTGATTTGTGGTGAGATGTGTTGCAAAGTGACCTGGGAAATTATTAAACAGAGTGCAAAGTGAAGACTGCAGAATACACCGCATGAACTTAAAAGGTAAAGAAAATCAAACTCTAAAAAAGCATACATCATTACAGGTCTAATTTATTTCACTTGCCGTCTCCATTCCTATCCGTCAACGTGTTGTAGTTTTAATTGACACATTGGAGAGTGGATGATAGAGTCAGTTTGTGAACATGCTTTAAAATTGCCAGCACCGTGTTTCAGTGCCTCACAATGCGACAGAGAATATACGTCACACCATGAAGATCAGGGTTCCACTCTGGTCTCAGGGCCACCAACAAGGTCCAGGTTCTCAGGCCCACACCAGACTGAGCCCCTGTTTGAGCTAAAGACAGGGATGTGCTAAAAACTGGACCTGTTGGTGACTTTGAGGACTGGAGCTGGCCACACCTGCCCATGGGCCATGTTAAGCTCAATACCAGGTTTTCAAACATGAGAGCACCCCATTGGAGAATGTAACCAAACCTTAAAGCTGCGTTAAGCCAGCTCCCGTTTTTTTAGTTTTTTTTTTACTTCAATAGTTTTAAGTGTGGGGCAATCTCTACTTACCTCAGAACTGCATAGCTGACGCGCCGTCATTTGTTTCTCCGTCTATTGATTCAGCGAAGTTTGCGACATCTTTGATCCTGGGGAATGTAATGGTTGCTATAGAACAGAACATGCTTGTCTAAAATAGAATACAAACAAAATATCTTTCAAATGTGTTGTTTTTTAACAGTAAACTGCGTAAAAGTATTGTTTTCTACTACAAGAACTGATTTTATTAAAAAAAGATAAAACACACAACTTGGCTGGTGAACTGAAGCTATTTCAATCTCCGTAAAAGTTTATCAATATAGGTCTTCAACGTCCACACCAAAACTAGCAAACACATTGTAAACCAACCTGTAGAGACAAGACATTGATAAACGATTATCAAGCACTGCATGTCTTGTATAGTCAGACCAATCCAGGACCTTACCTGGAACTTTAAATTAATCTGTCCAATGAACCAGCAAACATCAGCCATAGGAACTACTATCCCTCCCGCCCGCCCACGAGCTTGCAATCCTAAATGGTTATGTTGGGGAGTTTACAGAACAGCAGGTGATGGAAAAGTTCTGTATGGCAGTCACCTGGTCACAATGGTTGGTACTGTACGGAGTTGACTGTGGTGTGGGACAGTAGCCACTGAAGTCCTGGCTATTCAGATTCGCTTCTGTTTGGCAGATGTGGGTTTTAATGGTTTCATTGGGATTACATTGATGGTTAACACTCAATTTAGCCCAAGGGGAAGAGGTGTAGAGAGCTGAGCCGACCATACGTGTGTATAGGGCTTGGGTCCCGAGGTTAGGAGAGATATCCTCCGCAGGCACGAGGAGGGGATGGATAAGGGGGAGAGAGGTGTATAAAAGTTGTGCGTGTAGTGGAACAAGCATACTGCTAGGTGGAGGGGAAGAGAGATGAGACATTGAGATAGGAACGTAGAAGTAACGTGACTAATACAACAGGTTTATCTATTTCTGATGTAGCCAGGGTCTCCCCTGCACAGCTGCACCTCCCTCACCTTGTGGTCAATCTCGCGGTGCCGTACGTCCATGCGTTCTCACGCCTAGCCCTGCGATCGCATGATTTGAGAGTCGGTTCATGGTCCGGTCTTCGGTCGGTTGCATGGACCGGGCGGCCGCGTTGCCCAAGTCGCCGCACGGGCATTACAGGAGATTCCCTTCCGGCGTCCCGTTATCTGTCGGACTGATGCCTCGCTCCATTGCCCCTTAGCTCGCAGCGTATTGCTGGTTTTCTCATGCTTTGCCATGGTAGATCCCCACAGCACATGGGACAGAAGTCCGCACGAGTAGTAGGTAGAAATGTTCGGCGGCCAGTTAGGGATGATGTGCAGGTTGCATGGAGGGCACCACGTCGGCCCCTATGGATGTTTTTAGGCTTCATGGTGACTCACCACTCCCATTGAGCATAGCTATACAAGGCACCATGTGCCTCATAGAAGGCCAATAGGGCTGCATGGATTACCCTGGGCTAGAAAATGATACTTTGGCGGCTTTCACTACGTGCAGGTCAGAGACCTGGACACCCAGGGAGGAGGTAGGGTACAGGAGTCGGGACTCCTGTACTAGGCCACACCCCCATGGGCCCGAGATATGCTCATCTCCCCAGTGGACGTGAGTGTTGCCAGTACAGCACCCTAGGTTGAGTGACCCGCTTGCCACTTACACTTAGTGGCACTGGGAAAGGAGGTTAAAGAGAGTTGGAGTCCAGGGAGCCTGTAGGAGGAGTCGAAGGGTGCGGGGAGCGAGTGCATGCTCCCTGCCCCATATAGGTACCCACATCCCCAGGTAGGCCCCACTCCCCACGAGCTTAGGTGGTAAGTGCTGAAGGGAGGCTCCATAATAGGGACTGCTGCCCTTAGGTAGATGCTGCCTTGTCAGAGTCACGGCTTTAGTGCTGTAGGCCTGACAGGCAGTGCACCGTTTGTGCTCCGAACACGGTTGGCTCCACCATCCAGTTAGCTCGACCAGCTTGCTGCTTTAGGCACTTGGGCTCGTTAAGTGTATTACAGCCATTTCAGGCTGGAAGAGTTAGGGGAGTTGGGCCAGGTTATTAACCTCCTGTTAGTGAGCCCCTAGGATTTTCCTTCCCCCCCAGCCACCTTAGTTGCTGTACTACAGGGAACAAGCCGCCTGTTAGGGTTCCTGTCACGTTATGGGCAGCAAGTGGGTTAGTTAGGTAACAGCGATGATCTGCCTGTTCCTGTGAATAAGGTTCGGACCACTTTGGGGTCTCCCAGAGACTGTTCCATCAGAATAGGATCGCCACTGGCGTTCCGAGTCAGTAGTTCGGATTTGGAGGATCAGACGGTTCATCACACGTCTGACCCTTTGCGAAGCCAGTTGCTGATCCGAGTACCTCACGGAGTGCTCGGCATGTACCATAACAGTCATAAGTGCGCCAACTGGCCCTTAGTGTAACGTTGATGCGCAGTCACCCACGTTATCAGCTCCAATGAGTTTGTGGAACATTGTTGGGGGTTCTTTGGTGTTGGGGAGCTTCCTGCGCACGCAAGTAGTGTGTCTCCCTCTCAGAGATGGGACCCAGGTTTATATTGGTATTCGCCGTGATACGTTGTTTGCATGTTTAAGTCCTTAGTTATTATACCTCACCGTGTATGTTATTATTGAATTGGCCTGCGAGGAACCACTCCCCCCTGAGAGGGCCATCGCGGTGAAGATGCGCTGAATTGAGTAAGGGTATCCCCTAGTATAATTGCCCCAGGTTCCCTCCCCGTGGCGGAAGCTCAGCCCTTCCTTGCGAGCCATACAGGATAAAAGCCCCACCTATGGTAATACCGCGTATGTTCCTTGCCACCGCTCACATCAGATCTGGTGATTTGGGGGGTGGGGGGGAAATACCGTCACACTTAAGAACAAAATTCTGGATGATCTATTATATACAGCAGAAGCAATGTTTTTTCGGCAGAAAGATATAGATAACATACACAACCCCAATAGGAAATTGGTTGGCAAGAGATATACTCGAACAACAACACAGAGAAAGAGACCTAGTTTTGGCCTGAGGGCTACATCAAATGGTGAGTGTGGAGGATTTTAAAACAACTTTATAAATCACTAAATCAAATATTGTGGATTAAAACGAGTGATTAAATGGCTGTGTCCCTAAGGTCCCCCTTGAACCTTGGATAACAAGTTCTGGATCGGTAATTGCGGATGGCAAACATCTCAAAAAGGATGTCCGGCAATCAAAAGGAGATGTCCTGCATCAGAAAGGAGTGGTCCTGGCTTGCAATCAGAAAGGGAGTGTCCTGCAAGGTGTTTGTATTTACACTCACCTTTCTGATTGCAGGAACTCCTTTCTTCATCCTCCTATTCTGATTGCAGGACACTCCTTTGTTGAGGATTTTGATTGCAGGACACTTCTTTTTGAGTCGTTTCTGCCATCCTCCACTTACCGATCCGCGAACTTGTTACACAGGTTCAACCTTAGGATACAGCATTTAGTACTCGTTTTTATCCCCAATATTTATTTAGTGATTTAATTAAAGTTGTTTTAAATCCTCCATACCTCGACCCCCTTGATTACTACTAGGAGAGCCCAACTAGGTCTTCTTTTCTCGTTTTGTTAGTTCAGTAATGCTTACCGAAGGGTCACCTCATCACGTATCACATCGTATCTATCGCAGCTCTGCGGGGTCCCTATCATAGTAACCCAAAGATGATACTTGACTGGCTCTCATTCCGCAGAGATATCAAAAGACCAACATGACGACCGAAAAGTAAAATGGGAGGATTAATAAAAACATGTGTTTTAGCAGCGGGAGAGGAGAGGACGATCAGGTGGGGATGTCGGCATTTATGGATTGCCCAATGGTGAAGTAGGTGATGATGATAAAATATTGATTAATATCCCCTTGATGTTGTCTGTGTTCTATATACCCATTACCACCTTCACATTGCAACAGCCAGTAACCAAACTTACACTGATGAGGCCCACAGTCTGTGAAGTACTGTTACTTTTACTGGCTATGCACTTCCATTAACGCCAGGCAGATTGCTGGAAAAGCTGTGCAATGATGCGCGCATAACTTACCAGGGACAAGAGTAAAAAGGGTGACACACAACTGCGGCTCCATTTGCTGTCATAACGCCAGAATCCTGCTGCACAGAAGCACTGCATGATAATGAGATAAGGGGGAAAAGACAAGGGTTTGTAGTACCTGCAGTCTGAGCAATGTGACTGTGCGCTCCTGGCTGGTATTTTTATTTTTCATATTGTATGTGTGTTTACTGGATTAATGTATGGTGTGTTTTTATGTCATGGTAATGTTATGCTATTGTTTGTATAGTATGTTGTCTGTTTCACCATCTTTCGACACGTGGCTGATCTGCTGATTAGGCCCTCCCCCCGAAGAACCCCCTCCCCCTCCTCGCCGGGTTGTTATTGATAGCTCCCTCGCCCTCTTCCATCCTTCTCCACTCCCTTCGGAACATCTGCGATCACCCTGGAAATTTCTTATCTCCCTAGGGGAAATGGGAGACTTTAAGCCGGTTATCATGAACTCCTGCTCCTAGTTTTCCCCCGACCCCTTGTGTGGCTTTCCCTTCCAGACGCAACATGGCACCGAATTAGACCTCAATCCATGTTTGGTAAACGTGTTAACCTCTTCATTGCTGTACAAAAGCTATGCCAAACAGCCCCAACCAGATTAAAGAGACACTCGACAGATTTCAAACTTTTGCCGTGTGTGATTTTCTTCAATCTGGTTCTATTTCTTGTTAATCAGCTTTTCCTACTAAATCCTACATGAAAATCATCGATAGACTTTATGCAAACGCACAATATACCAGGACAGATAAGCGCTGCTGATTTATACACTGCCGGAAGAAATAAACTAAACACCAGAGTGAAGTACATAATCCCAGTAATTCATGGCAAAGTCACACAAGGTTTGCTAAAATGGTTTATATTAACAACAAAATATATTTTTACTTATATTTTTATCAGATTGTATACAATGTCATTCAAATATGAGCTTTTTTAATTATCCCAATGCGTTCTGTCCGTAGGTCGTCCAAATGAAAGAACCCTGTTACTAGCCTGGACAGCAAACTCTTCACAGCGTTGAACACGTAAATTTTTCCTCCTGTTGCACAGCTGCCTGACATGCTATATAATATGTATGTTTGTTATATTATGACTCATAATAAAGACACGCCAGTGATTAACTCTTACTCAGCTTTGCGAAACCTCTGTCGTTCCAGCATGAAATGAATCAAGTGAAACGGCAGCAACATGGTAGTTATAATGAACGGTTGTTAGGAATAGTCCAGGGTTTTATAAAGAAGGCATCGAGACCTGAACAGATCCAAGAGAGTTAGCTGGCTTCCAGTAACCATACTCTTGCACCTTGGAAACCTAGGAACGCATACATTAAACAGGCCCGATATGGCCTCCTTATCACACACATTGCTGTAGAAAAACGGATTGCAAATCACTGCCAGTCCGCAAGGCCCCACACAGGTCATTTTTTCACGGTATCCCCTAGCTTTCAGCACCGGTGGCTAAGTTTTGTTGACCGACGCCCGCGTGCTGACAGCAGGGATATCTTTGAACAGCTGACCTGACACCCTCCCTGCTGTAAACACTGACATGCAGTATGTTTATCTGGGGGCTCCCGTGTCAAAGATGTTTTAGATATTTCACTAGTCCCCCCCGCTCATCCTTACACGGACCAGAAGCTACAGTGCCTTTTGATCAGGCCAGAAAACGTCTGCACTTCCAGAGCCAATGAATACAATTCTCTGCTAGCCTGGGTACAGGTCAAGGCGGCTACACTTCTCTTGCCCTCTGTCCTACGCAACAGATTACTTAGACTAATAAGGACAATCCGACAAACACACGCGGCAGGGAAAGGACAAGATTATGCGCCTCGGGGCAATGTCGTACGGCCCCCTCAATGTGTCGGTGGGACGGGGGTTCTGTCCCTTTTATTTCCTAACTGATAGTTGCTAAAATGCAACTATATTAGCTAATATACAAGGAAACAAGGGGGAAATTATTTTGGGAAAACCCTGTTGGCACACGGGTCAAACGCAGGTCTCCATTTGAGGACGATATATAATGTTGAACGGCTGTGGTCATTTGATATAAATCTTCCCTGCCAAGGCCCTGCAATGCACACGCGTTGGAGGCCCCTCTTGACTTCTAAGGGGATTTAAAGCAGAAATACTACTTTCCAACATTTTCACTTTTTTTCTTATTTGTACATTAAAAGCGTGTGACAAATGTGTCTTCCTACATTCTTCAGATCTCAGTCCCTGGCAATGTTTTTGTGCCCGGCCCTTATAAATCTGTCAAAATTCTGATTGTGTGCCTAACAATAATGGCTGCTTTGCAATCAGTGTGACTCAGAGCTACTGGGTATCCTCTTATTATTTCGAGGTAACATTAGCTATTATTACCAGTTACCGTTCAAGTGCTGAGAACAATTACCACCATGATCCCCAAACGGGAAAGTGTTGCAATATCTTGCACTGCTTGGTAGGTGGGTCCTAAAACCGCTATAAAATGAAAAGGATGCTTTAAAAAACATATCAAGCAATTACAAAAAGGCATTTGAGTTTGAAATAACAAAAAAAAATCACTATCTTAGTAACAGAACTTTTTTTTTTCTTTATTTTTAAAACCATATACAATTAACATGTTTTGCTGCGTGCGCACACCACCATGGACCCCTATTCCCTAGTCTAAAAGTCTAGTTTTTCCTCCTCTTCCCCTCCTTGCTTCAGGATGTTTTAAGAATATCTATTCATTGAACAGTTTCATCTTGTTCCGTTCCACAAGAGACGCGCCTGAAAATAATGAATAAAGGCGTAACTACCAACAGACCAATGTTTGCCAACCATAAAACGTTTTGCCTTGTATTCTATCAATAGAGGCGGTCAGGTGTCACGCCATGTGCAAGTCTCAACGCACTTGGACTGTATCGGACCGGATCAGCATGGGAGCCCGAGACACGTACCTCAATCCCGCCCACTTTATCATTAACCTGTTCCCCCCCCCCTCCCCCCCCCTCAATCTGCAGGCCTAGCTCCCCTGCTCCAGAGAGGGTCTGACGCAGACCTCACGCGTGTGATCCCTTTCTCACACGCAAGTGGGGGACCTAGCTCTTATCAGAAGGGGAAGCTTTCATCTGGGGTGACCCGTTTCTCAGGCATTCACTATAATCCGAGGGAGGGGGGTTAGCTTTCAATACCCAGTTCGGAGTGGAGCGGAAATGAGGAGTATTTGTGGACAAATTCTGAAGAGCTTGGCCTCCAAAAGAGAAAAAATCCACACATTTCTATTCTGTATGTCCTCACTCTACCCCAGGCTTCCGATTAGTTATTATCCCAAGATTAAGGGGCAACAGCAACCCCACAAGACTCAACATGGATCTTGTGGGGGATTGAGCGAGTGTTTTCCTTAAAGCAACAATCTCCTCACAGACTCCATTCAAGACATCCAATATCCAGACCGCCCATAGACCTATTTAACAAAATAATATACCACTTTGTCCTGGGAAAGTGCCTGAAATGTGTTATTGTGCAATATGTTGCAGGCCCCTAAGGCAGTGAAAGGGTTACGAGTTCATTGGCCCTTTCCAAGATGGCGGGAGTTAGCTCAGTTAGGGCAACATCTTCTCATCATCCCAAAGGTTCACTATTATTGCACCTTTTAGTGAGATGGAGGCTAACATTTCCCAATACCAGCTGCTGCCACTTTAAACGGGTGGAGCTGGCGGCCGGAGCTTGTAACACGATATGATCCGTGCGATTATTCTCTGGGCACAGAGGTCTTTTTATTCTGAATGACTGATCATGACACACATGTTGGGTCAGCGCCTGGTGTAATCAGAGCCAAGCTGATGACTGTACGTTGGCGTGAGAAAGCGTGCAGACTGTGGTCTTAAATCCAGATTCCCAGGCCTCCTCCAATCCCAGTCATGTTCGCTGTCTATTGGGTGAACACAGCAGAGCACACAACACAGATTCTTCCTATCTGTAGTGAGTCAGTAATAAAAAAAAAAATATATATATTATACACATGAGAACGAAAAGAAGACAGGCGTGGCTCCCATAGCATAATACCGTAATTTTAATAATTAAAATGATCGTGCAAGTGAATCACGGACACTTACATTGTTGCAAAATGAGTAAAGTCTTTACAGTCAACCCGATGGAGTCTCTGTGGATAGTTGCCGTGGTGTTGAGTCCAACACACTCCTGTCGTGGTTGCCATGAGGGTGCACCGCGCACCCGGTATCCCCCCTGGTTGTAAATCCCCGCGGAATATGTGTCCACCGATACTACGGATGCTGACAACACGGCAGTCAGACTTTCCTGCATCAGGTACCAACGTAGTGGAAGACGGAACCGCTTCAAAACGAGCAAAAGACCAAAACTGCTCAAAGAAAAATTATAAAGCTTTAACACCCTAGAATTTCGCATATCGCGACGAAACGCGTAGGAAGTAGCTAGCACTGGTTTTTTATTGCACACTACCTTTCTTTGAGCAGTTTTCCATCGGGTGACTGTAAAGACTTTACTTCATTGTCCTCATTTTATTTTGCACATTAAGTGTCCGTGATTCACTTGCACGATTAATTTTAATTATTAATTACAGTATTATGCTTATGGGAGCCACGCTGTCTTCTTTTTCGTTCTACATAAAGGGAGGACATGCTTTTTTCCTGGAGACTGGCAGCAACAACACCAGCAGCTGTTGAAAGACACTTTTATTTTCATTTTTTCATTCATTCATTCACCGCATCTCTTGGGGCTTTTTAACAAACCCTTTTCCCTTCCCCAATTCCCTCCCCCTTTCATTCACCATTCCCTCTATTGTTTTATGTTGTATGTTTATTTATATTTATGTTATGTTCTGTTTCTAGTAGCCACCCCTCGAACACACAGGTACTAGTGTTTTTGTGTGAGCATTCATTTGGGTGCAATCACACCCCTTTGTTGTCTGCTATTTTCCGGCTAGCACAGCAGTGTTTTTTCCTTTCTTTATATATATACCCATATCCAATATATACACACACATATAATATATATACACATACACATCACATACACGTATGTATAACTTCACATATACACATATATATAAACACACGTGTGTATACATTCACATACATATAAACACATGTGTGTATAATACGTATGTACAGTATGTCATATTGTATATATTTATGTTCAATATTTTGTATATATTTATAATGTGTGTCTACTTATATGTATGTATAGTAGCAACAATCCACAGCACTCAAACTTGAGAAAGGATCTTTGAGGTCCAAACGTTGCTCATTTATTGTTGTTTGCCTTGTGTACCTCTAAAATCCTTTTTGAATGTCACTGGTATGCTGCTGCAGATTGTTGCTACTATACCTTCTCCAGGACTGGCTGTGACCTTGTCCTTCTGCTTGCAACCCCATACTACGAGTTCTTACTGTACTATCTTACACTTTGTGTTGCACCCAGGCATCTTAATTTTTCTATATAGTGTTGTGGGTGTGTGTGTGTGTGTGTGTGTGTGTTTGTGTGTGTGTGTGTGTGTGTGTGGTGTGTGTGTGGGTTGTGTGTGTGTTGGTGTCGTTTTTGTTCAGGTGATTTGAAAAGTGTACCAAATCCAGAAGAATTTACAATGCATCTGATCTCAGACGCTCATTATTAGAGAGGTTGGTGCTTCCTTACAATGCTTCTGATCGCAGACGCTCTATTAGAGAGGGTTGGGTTCCTTACAATGCTTCTGATTCTGATCTCAACGCGCTATTAGAGAGGGTTGGGGTTCCTTACAATGCTTCTGATCTCAGACGCGCTATTAGAGAGGGTTGGGGTTCCTTACAATGCATATGATCTCAAGCGCTATTAGATTGGTTGGGTTCCTTACAATGCATATGATCTCAGACCTCTATTAGAGAGGGTTGGGGTCCCGCACAATTTCACACTATAATTTATAGGATTCCTTACCAAAAGGTTAAAAAACCACTGGTATGTACACAGAGTGTGATGTAGGGGTACAGTACCATTCTTCTTGTCCTTTCCCCCTGCTTGTAGGACAGACTGGATCATCGACGATAGCACACCCTCTCCTATAATCTCCCAGCAGTCATGAAAACATTCAGTTTGGGATGTTAAAATACAAAATCACCAAAACAATAAACATTTATCACATTAACACCACTAACTACCACTGCATGGCCTTCCATTCACCCTCGCCTGCCAAATCGTATGGACACAAACAATTAACCCTCGCCTGCCAGTTTTGAAGGTTGCTTTTAACAATTAAAGGAAAATCTGATAGAGGCCGCACGCAGAAATAAGATAATGAACTTGCTGAGCATCAAAGTAAACTTTCCCCTGACTTGTTACATTAAACTTGCAATGGTGCCGATCGGGGGAATATATCCCCATCTCATCATTATCCTTCTTACTTGTACTGCGGCATCTCGCCTGACTGTATTTCTCATGGAATACGGTACACTTGGGAAAGGCTGATGGGGTCAGAGATTAACCCCAAACGGTCGCTGCTGCAAAACCCATCAACACTGCAACATCTGCCAAATTCGGGCAGCAGCACAGATAAGTTCTTCTAACAGCTCTGCTTCCCCACTTCCTGTGTGCGCTGGCCCAGACAAAGCGACACTAGTGTATGAAATAATAACGCTAAGAAGCGGTGCTATTCATAGCAAAGGTCTTCTGGTGCCGGAAGACACATTGTGGCCCATGAAGTTAAATGCTAAACCATAAGGAGTCTCCAGTGCCGGAAGCCGTCTTACGGAAATGCACTGCTTAGTAAATATGTGCCTAATATGCCCTTAACCCCTTCTACTTGTTGCTGACACCACCTGCTGCAGAAAGTAGTTAACGTACTATCTTTATGTGACCCAAGCGGTAAACATGTACAGAATACAACTAGTTTTCCCTACTAAAAGGTCTTTTTTTTTTACAAAGCATTTCTCTCTCTCCTTTTGTTTCAGCATAACCATTTGGAAAATTAGATATAAAGAAGACCCCCCGAATAATGTTCTCTTCACATGTATACATGTCTACCTCATTTGTATCTAAAGACCGCCCAAAACCCCTCTCACTCACTGCCTCCTCGTCTGTGGAGTGCCCTTCTCCCCTCAATATCCACTAGCACCCTCTCTCCACTGTAAAACCTCTCACTCACTGCCCCGCACAGCTCTGGACACCCCCCCCCCCTAGCACCCTCTCTCTCCACCTGTAAAACCTCTCACTCACTGCCGCTCACAGGCTCGGAATATCCCTCCCCCTAGCACCTCTCTCTCTCCACCTGTAAAACCTCTCACTTCCACTTGCCCCACAGCTCTGGAATACCTCCCCTAGCACCCTCTCTCTCTCCGACCTGTAAAAACCTTTCTCACTGACTGCCCCACAGCTCTGGAATACCTTCCCCCTACACCCTCTCTCTCTCCACCTGTAAAACCTCCTCACTCCACTGCCCCACAGCTCTGGAATACCTCCCCCTAGCACCCTCTCTCTCCTCACCTGTAAACCTCTACTCACTGCCCCCCCACAGCTCTGGAATACCTCCCCCTAGCACCCTCTCTCTCTCCACCTGTAAACCTCTCACTCACTGCCCCACAGCTCTGGAATACCTCCCCCTAGCACCTTCTCTCTCTCCACCCTGTAAAACCTCTCACTCACTGCCCCACAGCTCTGGAATAACCCTCTCCCCTAGGCACCCTCTCTCTCTCTCACCTGTAAAACCTCGCACTCACTGGCCCACAGCTCTGGAATAACCCTCCCCCTAGCACCCCTCTCTCTCCACCTGTAAACCCTCACTCACTGCCCCACAGCTCTGGAATACCCTACCCCTAGCACACCTTCTCTCTCTCCACCTTAATAACCTTTCTGCACTCCCTCCCCACAGCTCTGGAATACCCTCCCCCTAGCACCCTCTCTCTCTCTCCACCTGTAAAAACTTTCTCACTCACTGCACCCACAGCTCGGAATACCCTCCCCCTATCACCCTCTCTCTCTCCCCCTGTAAACCTTTCTCACTCACTACTGACTGCCCCACAGCTCTGGAATACCCTACCCCTAGCACCCTCTCTCTCTCCACCTGTAAAACCTCTCACTCACTGCCCGCACAGCTCTGGAATACCCTACACCCCTAGCAACCCTCTCTCTCTTCCACCTGTAAACCTCTTACTCACTGCCCACAGCTCTGGAATCTACCATCCCCCTACACCCGCTCTCTCTCTCCACTGAAAACCCTTCTGCACTCACTGCCCCCACAGGCTCTGGAATACCCACCCCCCTAGCACCCTCTCTCCCACTGTAAAACCTCTCACTCACGTAGCCTGTTCCCCACAGCTCGGAATAACCTCCCCCAGCACCCGCTCCTTCTCCTCTCTCTCTCCACCTGTAAAACCTTTCTCACTCACTGCCCCACAGCTCTGGAATACCTCCCCCCTAGCACCCTCTCTCTCTCCACCTGTAAAACCTCTCACTCACTGCCCCACAGCTCTGGAATACCCTCCCCCTAGCACCCTCTCTCTCTCCACCTGTAAAACCTCTCACTCACTGCCCCACAGCTCTGGAATACCATCCCCCTAGCACCCTCTCTCTCTCCACCTGTAAAACCCTTCTCACTCACTGCCCCACAGCTCTGGAATACCCTCCCCCTAGCACCCTCTCTCCACCTGTAAAACCTCTCACTCACTGCCCCACAGCTCTGGAATACCTCCCCTAGTCCACCTTCTCCTCTCTCCACCTGTAAAACCTCTCACTCACTGCCCGCACAGCTCTGGAATACCCTCCCCCTAGCACCCTCTCTCCTCTCTCACCTGTAAAACTCTCACTCACTGCCCCACAGCTCTGGAATACCTCCCCTAGCACCCTCTCTCTCTCCACCTGTAAAACCTCTCACTCACTGCCCCACACTCTGAATACCCTCCCCTAGCACACTCTCTCTCTCCACGCTGTAAACACTTCTCACTCACTGCCCCACAGCTCTGGAATACCCTCCCCCTAGCACCCTCTCTCTCTCTCCACCTGTAAAACTCTCACTCACGGCCCCCAGCTCGGAATAACCCTCCCCCTAGCACCCTCTCTCCTCTCCCCCTGTAAACCCTCTCACTCACACTGCCCCACAGCTCTGGAATACCCTACCCCTAGCACCCTCTCTCTCTCCACCCTGTAAAACCTCTCACTCACTGCCCCACACACTCTGGAATACCCTCCCCCTAGCAACCCTCTCTCTCGTCTCCACCTGTAAAACCCTTTACTCACTGCCCCCACAGCTCTGTAATCTCACTCCCCTAGCACCCTCTCTCTCTCCACGTAAAACCTTCTGCACTCACTGCCCCCCACAGGCTCTGGAATACCCCCCCCCTAGCACCCTCTCTCTCTCCCCTGTAAAACCTCTCACTCACGTGCCACTGCCCCCACAGCTCTGGAATACCCCCCCTCAGCACCCTCTCCTTCTCCTCCACCTGTAAACCTTTCTCAACTCACTGCCCCACACAGCTCTGGAATACCCTCCCCCTAGCACCCTCTCTCTCTCCACCTGTAAAACCTCTCACCTCACTGCCCCACAGCTCTGGAATACCCTCCCCTACAGCCCCTCTCTCTCCTCCCCACCTGTAAAACCTCTCCTCACTCTGCCCCACAGCTCTGGAATACCTCCCCCTAAGCACCCTCTCTCTCCTCCACCTGTAAAACCCTTCTCACTCACTGCCCCACAGCTCTGGAATAACCCTCCCCCTAAGCACCCTCTCTCCTCACCTTTAGAAATCCTCCCTCACTCTACTGCCGCCCACAGCTCTGGAATACCTCCCCCTAGCACCCTCTCTCTACCTGAAAGACGCATCATAAATAAAACACACCTCTTTAATGAAGCATATGGGTAGCTCTGCTGGCTGATACGAACTAATATATATAATATTATATAATATGCACAGACTTCGCCATTTGCAGACGCACTAACCAACACCCTCCTGTCCCCACTTATATTGTAAGGTCTTCAGGGCGCGAGCACACAACCCAATTAGTTTGAAGCAGGGGGGGGAGGATGGTTTAACTACTAGTGTCTACTCCTTCTGACCTTGGGCAAGTCACTTTATCTCCCTGTGCTTCAGGCACCAACAGAGATTGTAAGTTCATCTGGTCACGGACTCTATCTGTAAAAAAAATCCTACGTGTCGCACAGTACAGGCATACCCCGGTTTAAGGACACTCACTTTAAGTCCACTCGCGAGTAGGGACATATCGCCCAATAGGCAAACGGCAGCTCGCGCATGCGCCTGTCAGCACGTCCTGAACAGCAATACCGGCTCCCTACCTGTACCGAAGCTGTGCGCAAGCGGTGTGACTATAGAGCCTGTTACAAATGCGTTATTTACATCAGTTATGCACGTATAAGATGTTTGCAGTACATTACATGCATCAATAAGTGGAAAAAAGTAGTGCTTCACTTTACGTTCATTTTCGCTTTACATACATGCTCCGGTCCCATTGCGTACGTTAATGCGGGGTATGCCTGTATTGTGTAATTGTGAAGTGCTTTGAGTCAGAGAAGAAAGTACCACATAAAATAAAGTTATTATTATTATTACACATACAGTCTAGTTACTTATGTTTAGTGATACTCAGCAAATGCCTTAAGCTTGACCTGCCAGTGAGAGCATTAATGAACAGCTAAGGCTCTCTCTGGCCGTGATTATTACTTCATTATTATTACTGCCAGGATAATTGGAGACGTATGGCGACAGGAGATCAGGTCCGTGAGAAGCCCGTGCTGGGGCTGGCCGGAGACCCTTGTGTTCCAGAGGTGCGGCTGTTGCTTTGCCCCATTATTTTTTATGATGTGCTTAATGCACTTCTTTTTTATTTATTTTTTTGCTGCAGATTAACTTTAAGATTGTCCGCCAGTCGACAGTGGGAGAAATTCAAATCCTAAATGAATCATTGTTTGTTGGAACAAGGAGACTGTGTGTAAATACTTTGCTAATGGGAAAAAGTCAATGCTGTTTACCCGAAAAGAATGTTTTGGTACCAACTGCCTTTTTCCTCTCTGTTAATCCTCGTTACATGTAATGTTGGAATTTCTGCATTATTTAACTATTATGGGTGGCGGGCGGGGGGGTAAGATTTTTTTTGGGGGGGTGGGAGGTAAAATGTAACTTATTTTTTAAACTACGTATAGCTCAGCAGTGTTGGAACACCCACAACAGAGATATCAGCATTTAGGAACCAAAGTCAGTGGCATGTGGGATTCTGGGCATTTTAAGTGCTGCATTAATGTAGTTCGCGGATACCAAAAATTAATCAGTAAGGCCGATTCTAAATCAGTGATACTCACAGAAAAGTGGATGACAGATCTGTTACAAATATTCCCTCCATGGGTATGAACCCTCGGGAAACCGCTATATACTGGATTTTCTGTGACATTTGCTGTTATGATTTTTTAACAAAAATTTACAACAAAAAAAAGCCTGGTAAACATATCTACTATATATTTCTGAAAGCACTGTATGCCTGTCTGCGTGTCCTCTGTCCCTAGCGGCAATCGCATTGGAGCTTTGGTCCGTCACTCCGCCTCAGGCCAATGGGATGGCTCCCTTGGCCCGCCCGCCCCCGCACACCTCTCATTGGCCTGAGGCGGAGTGAGGGGCCAAAGGTCCAACACACACACACACACACCCCTCCCCCCCCCCCAGGTAAGTCACACCACTGCGCGTCCCGCCTCAACTTATGGCCCCAGTAATTCACCTATTTCAAGCGCGCAGCCTCGCGCCTCAGGCCAGGGCCCCACACAGGGCGCTTCCTGCCGCCGCCTGCACGTGTCTCCGGCACCCGGGCAGCACATCGGGGAACCAAGCGGTCGCCCGGGGAGCGAGCCCCGAGTCACGGGGAGCGGGGGGGGGCGAGTCACGGGGAGCGGGGGGGGCGAGTCACGGGGAGCGGCGAGTCACGGGGAGCAGGCGAGCCCCGAGTCACGGGGAGCGCGAGCCCCGAGTCACGGGGAGCGGGTGGGGCGAGCCCCAAGTCACGGGGGGGCGAGCCCCGAATCACGGGGAACGGGGGGGGGGGGGCAGAGACCAAACGAGTCACTGGGAACCAAGAAGGGGGAGCCGTCCCCGGGGGACAAGACGCCTGCGGGGGGCATGCGATACATAAATTATGACATACATATGCTCCCTCCCCTGCTCCTCCACCCCCCCCCACTCCCCTTTCCCACCCCACTCCTCTCCCCTTTCCCGCCCCACCCGCGTCCCCTTTCGCCTCCCCCCCCCCGCTCTCCTTCCCCCCCCTCGCGTCTGCCCCTAGGTCCCTGCCCCCCCGCTTCCCCTTTCCCCCCCCTCCTCTCCCCTTTCCCTATCCCCCCCCTCTCTGCCCGTTTTCCCTCCCCTTCCCCCTCGTCCCCCTCTAACCCCTTTTCCTCCCGCCCCCTCCCTGCCTGTTCCCCCGCCTGGCAGCCCGTCATCCCCTTCCCCCTGCGGCTCTTGCCCATAGCTGTTCCCCAACCCCCCCCCGCCTCTCCCTACTTTCCCCCCGTCCTCGTCGACCTCTCAACATCTCCCCCTCGCTCTCTCCCTGTTTTCCTCCCGCTCCTTCTCCCTCTTCTTTCTCCTTTCCCCCCTCTTCTCGAACGGTCCTTTCCCCCCCTCCATCTCCCCTCTTCTCTTTCCCCCCCTCTCCCTTTCCCCCCCGTTCCCGGCTTGTCCCCCCTCTTCTTTCTTCTACCCTTTCCTCTCCCTCCCTCCTCTCCCCTTTCCCGCCCCCCTCCCTGTTCCCCTTTGCACCCCGTTTCCGTTCCGCCCCCTCGCGGGACGTCTTCCTCTCCCCTTGTCTCGCGTTTCCCAAATGGCCTGCCCGCGGCCGCCTCTTCGACCTTGGTCTCCTGCGATTCCGGTATCCTATCTTTCCCCCCTCAGATTCCCGCTTCCCCTGGCCCGGGCCTGCTCCCCTTTCCCCCCTCTTCCACTTTTCTCCCGCCCCCTTCCCCTTACGCCCCCCCCATCTCGGCGCCCTGATCCCTCCCCTCTCGGGTCGAGCCCCCTTTCCCCCCCCTTGGTCCCCTTGTCCCGTGCCTCCCCCGCTCTCCCCTCTTTCCCCAGGCCGGCGGGGGTCCCGCTCCGCTCCCCTTTCCCCCTCTCTCTCCCCTTTCCCCCCTCCGCTCTCTCCCCTTTCCCCCCCCTCCGCTCCCCCCTTACCCTCGCTCCCCTTTTCTCCCCCCCCCCCTCCGCTCCCCTCCCCTTTCCCGCCCCCCCTCCCTCCCCTTTTTCCCCCCCTCCGCTCACCCTTTCGCCCCCCCCCTCCTCCTCTCCCTTTCCCTCCCCCCCCGGTCTCCGCTCCCCTTTCCTCCTTTATTTCCCCCCCCCCGCTCCCCTTCCTCCCCCCCCCTCTCCGCGTCCCCTTTCCTCCCCCCACTTCCGCTCCCCCTTTACCCCCCTCCCCGCTCCCCCTTTCCCCCCCCCTTCCCCTTTCCCCCCCCCTCCGCTCCCCTTCCTCCCCCCCATCCGCGTCCCCCTTTCCCCCCTCTGTATCTCTCTCCCCTTATCCCCCCCGTCCTCTCCCCCTTTCCCCCGCCCTCCGCTCCCCTTTCGCCCCCCTCCGCTCCCCTTTCCCGCGTTCCACCCCCTCCTCTCCCGCTTCCCCCCCCCTCCATCTCCCCCTTTCGCTCCTAACCCCTATCCTCTCCGTCGCCCCGCCCGTCCTCTTCCCTTTCCCCCCCCCCCTTAATTCCCTCTCGCCCTTTCCCCCCACCCTCCTCTCAGGTTGTCCCCTTCCCGGGCCCCCTCCTCTAGTCCCCTTGGCCTCCCGCCGCGAATTCCTCTCCCCTTCCCCCTCCTCCTTCCCCTTCCCCGCCTCCTGGCCTCGGATCACTCCCCGACCTTCCATCCAGTCCCCCCGTACCGCGGAAAACGGGGGGACGGTCTGGGGTCCGGTCATCCCCTTTCCCCCTCGCGCTCGTTCTCCCCTTTCCTCCTATGCCCTCGCCATGGAGTTGGCCTCTTCCCTTTCCTGCCCCCCCCACGTCCGGTCTTTCTCCTCCTGATAAGTACCCCGCCCTCGCACTCTACGCTTTCCTCATCTTGTCCCCCCCGGTCCCCTAGCTCAGCGCACGATGGTGCCTGCTAGGCCCTTATGATGCCCCAACCCCCCTGCCCCGAAGAATCCCCCCTCCCCCCGAACAATATCTGGTCCCGAGAGGTGCGTAAAGCCATCGTGCCCCTTAGGGTCCAGGTGGGGTCGCCCGAACCACGTGACTTGTGAATTTGGTGGGGGACAGATGTCTGGCACGCTCTAAATCCCTCCTTTGTATTTCCCCGCACGCTCTCCTCTCCCCTTATCGGGCTCCTTCGTCCATGGGCCCCACTCTCTCTGCGACCCGCTTAATCGTCCCCCCCTCTTGTGTAGGGGTTCCTCTTCCGGCCCCATTGGTTGCCCCATGCGGGTCCACGCTGGACGGTTCGACGACGCGCAACAGGATTGATGCCGCCTCCCTACTAGGTCCGATCTCCCCTGCTAATATCAAGATCCCGGCTTCCTAAGCCCGCGAGCCACTTACTTTCCACCGCTCGTTCTGGCTCGTTCTGGCCGCCTTTTCCTCCTGGCCGGTTCGCTCCCCCTCCCCTCTCCGCGGCGGTGCAGCTCGTTTCTTATATTTCCTCTTGGGCCCCTTCCCTCCGCACGCCCTCCTCATTCCCTTGTCTCCGCTCCTCGCCCCTACGTATCTAGCTGGGGCGTTTTGAACATTACCTGACGCTGTAGTGGGCTGGGGGATTTGCGTTGTATTGGTGTCCGCTCCCCGTCTTGAAGACTGCGTGGCTTCCATTTCTCCCTCCCCCTCACCCTATCCACCTTTCCCTCCCCCCACGCCCTTTGCCCCCCCTCCGCCGGGTCTCTCAGCTAGTCCTAAATGATTAACCAAGACATTACAGATAGCAGGGTTGCAGAGTTAATTGCAACTCCGATATAGTTTGCTAACTGGGGATCTCCTTAACTTTTTTTGTTTAGTTATAGTGTGAGACTACAAGTGGTTAGAGCATCAGCCCCCCCTACCCCCCCATAAAATACTACTGGAGATGCAAGAAGTAAAAATACACACCCCATGTAACATCTGACATGGATCATGAGATTATAGAAAAACATTGTATGCTGCTTTTACCCAGGGAGTATTCAGTGTATATATAAACACACACACACGGCACTCAGTCCAGTGATGCACTAATGATGTTTATGTAGCCACCAGAAGAATCACTTTGGCTCATTTGGAGCTTTTTATAAATTATGTTTTTTGAAACATATGATTGAAGCAGGGGGGGGGGGCCCCGTTAATGTCAGCTCTGGGGACCCCTTCTTCCCGAGATACAGACCTCTAAAGTGGGTGCTGGTATCTCCGCGAAGTTTAAAGCCCCCGCGTCACGTGGGCCAATAGGTGCTTTGAATGTGCATAATGTGATCATAATGCATAATGCGATCGCCGCTAGCCGAGCGGAGACGGGCACCTCCCTACGGAAGTATCTCGGGAAGCAGGGGGTCACCGGACCTGAAACTAATGGGGTTCTGCTCCAGAGACCCCATTCTTCAATCTAATGTTTAAAAACAAGCATAAAAACAAAATCGCCAGCCTGGATTATTGCCTGTAACTGAACCCTACAAGGATTTACACCGTTTCCCTGAAACAAATTGCTGGAGGGTTGCACTGCGATCAGTAAGAAGTAATATTCATTTGCAAGGAGATATATGTTCTGTATTTGCAGACTTTAGGCTGGGGCAAAGGGAAGTGGTGAGGTATCGGGTTTTATGCTGTACAATATGGTCGCTGAGCTGTATCTTGCTTGACACGTCTGTGTAAAAAAAAAAAGTTCTTTATCTAGAATAAGATAAAAAAACACATACACACAACAGGAAGCACCGTGACAATCCTCTTCCAATGGCCTTACTTGGGCACATTTCTCGTTGTACGCTAGGAATCATTATAACATCTATAAAGAACGTTAAAATGTATTATAACCTATAATGGGTCTCCACTTCTCCAGGATCAGTATGGCTATCGGAAAGTTTATATGTACTTATGTTCAACTGCAAATTGGTCACAATCAAAAGCAGCACTGTACAATCTGCAAAACTGTGTAGCAAAATTGCTTCCATTTTTGGCAACTGTTAGACAAAATTAAGTGTGTGAGCCTCTTTTAGCAATGTCTGAAAGTGTCTATTCTGCAACACAAAGTGACAGTACAAACACAATGCCAACTGTTAGTACCTTGACAAATGAAATACAATGTAATTGAATAGGCACTTTCCCGAGATATACCGAGCAGAGAGAACCCTCGGCCGAGATATACCGAGCAGAGAGAAACCTCGGCCGAGATATACCGAGCAGAGAGAAACCTCGGCGTGCACAGACATTATAATAAGGCTGGTTGGAATTCCAGCGTCCTGACCTTGTATCGGGATTCTGCACAGCGCCAGCAAGGCATGGCTATCAGTATAGCAATCATTTATTTACAGAGCGCCAACAAACACTGCAGCACATTGAAATACGTGAACAGTGCCAACATTAACTAGTAACTGTATGTGGATATGGGAACAGATAGGGAAAAACTGACCACTGTAATAATAATTATAGGTTTTATCTAAAAGTGCTGGGTATGCAGCACTGTATAAAAGGTACCTTCCCCAGAGAGTTTACAGTAGGATTTTGTATATAATTATAGGTGAAAGATTTGGGTAAAAAGAAGTATCAATTACCCAGGTGAGACCTATTAATTAAACAGGTCACTGGAATGAGTTCACCTTGGTCCTAGGAGAGATATACTTCTTTAATGACACACACAGGACGGTCTAGGATATTTGGTCGTGGCCGTTTTGACGCAACCCAATCTCCACCGGACTTTAGCCGCAAGGGACCTCGCCACCGGGACACTCATCCACCGCCTACTTCGCAGCTCAGATAAGTCCGTAACCTTCGCCCTTACCCTAAAACCCCCTAATTCCAACACTACCCCTACCCTAAAACCTTAACCCCTTATGCTAAAACCCCTTAGGTTAACTCTTTACCCTTACTGCTAAAACCCCTAAAGTTAACCCCATACCCTAAAACTTACATTTTTCTAGAAGCAGCTGGCGGCGGCGGAGCAGTAGTGGCGGAGGGCCCCCCTGTGGATAAACACCGGCGGGGGCTTGGTCGTGGCGGGACGGCCGCGACTAGTTGTCCCATTCCGCACACCGGGTTAACTAACTCATTGACACAGACATTCATACTTAGAGCTACTGAGCGTGGCCAAATTCATACTGAGAGTTACTAAGCGTGGCCAAATTCATACTGACAGTTACTAAGCGTGGCCAAATTCATACTGAGAGACACAATCAAAACAGAAACAAACAAAACCGTAAAACTACCAAAGCAAAGCAAATCATTTACTAGCAGATAGAACGAGTCAATGGTACGGAAATTGAAAAGCTACAGCTGGATTTGAAAAATAAATGAGGAGAAAACGAAGTAAATTGACACAGAGAAGCAGACTTTGTCAAGCATGATATGGAGAGGAAGTTATAGTTAGGGTCCTCTCTGTAGGTGTGCTCTCTGTCAGAGCGCACACATTGGCGATCTCGGAGTTTAGAGAATCTCGGATCTCGGAGTTTAGAGAATCTCGGATCTCAGAGTTGAGAGAATCTCGGAGTTTAGAGAATCTCAGATCTCGGAGTTTAGAGAATCTC
>WSYH01009778.1:0-24982 GCA_036426205.1 Ascaphus truei | reverse complement strand
CTGGTCATCCTGCAAAGTAGATAATTATACACACCTGGCATATTCTCCAAATAAATAATGAATTAACCCATTAGCCCTATAATGAACAATGGGTAAGTAGTTAGGTAGTGTGACAGATATAAGGAGCTGGTAGTGGGGGATATATGTTGCCCCTCAATTATTGCAGGGTTTCTGCTATAATTAAGTCCCAGGGAGATGCAGTGTATAATTTTGGATTGTTGCACTTCTTATTGGGTGTGTTTTGGGTTCCTGGGGCGGAGCACTTAGAGAGTAGGGTGGGCCAGTGCTCCACTCCACATTTTGGAGATTTCCCAGGTAGAATCCAGACCGGGACTTTTAGCTCTCCCTGGTCTCACATAGCTGCAACTACTAATGAAGAGGAGCAGCTGTTAAAATCTGTCTGTGTGTAGAGCAATACAGACCAATTCATTTCAAAGAAGCCTGTGCCAAGGGAGATGTGTTTTGTGCTTGCAAAAAGCCTGTGTTATGTTGGTAAACGGGTAAGCCATCCACCTGGTAGATAGGGCTTACCAAATGGGTAGTTAAAGCTCGGTAGAGCAAGGATTTTGTTTAATTTGATTTATTTATATTTTCTGCTGTAACATCTTAATGGCAAAATAAACAGGCCAAAGCTTTATTTTTCACCTCTGTGTCTGTGGACTGTCTCCTCTACCTGGAAGGCTGTGTGAAAGTGGTGATCCCTGGATGAAAGGTACATAGAAAAAAGGTACTTTTGTCACAGTCGTTAGGTGTATTAACCCCTTTGCTACATTAGTGGCCACGTAGGCATGGCCACTAAGGCTACTAAGGGGTTAATGCAATACATTTGTTTTATTTTTTACTAGACCCGGATACACTCTTTGTTTATCTATATCTAAAAGGCAATATAGATTGCTGGTGGCATGGATCAGCTCTGTGGAACAGCCGTAAAAAAAATGTTAACTTCTCAGAAATAAAATTATTAGGCGTGTATAGAATATGGGCTTGAGATCATTTTTACTGAATGAAATCACTTTCATTGGAGCTTTGGGTATCTCTTCACCATGTGCAGAATAATGGGAAGAGGTCTTCAATTGTTTTGTTTTTTTTTTGCACTTAATAATTGGAACATCTTATGTCCTCTTTTTGTAAGCATACTTAGAAGTAATAGTTACTGTATATCCCTGTTTGTATAGGCTATTCTAAGCCATAAGGTAAGGTAACCCTGTTCACCACAGGAAACCTACTAAGCATGGGTTTTGCAGACTTTATACTACTCTTATTTTTCTTGGCTTAATGCTAGTACTAGATGACCCAAATAAATGAGCTATGCCCTTGAAATACCAGTTTTGTTTTCCAACAAGCCAACATTGTTCAGTCTTTTCATTTTTTCTAATTTCAAAACCATTTAAGTTGCGTTCCTCTAGAGCCCACACATAACACAGACTAGAATGAAAGTCTTGTGATAGATAACGTACTGTATAACAGGTGTCTGTCAGACAATCAAATCTGGAATTAAAGTGTATACAGTAGGTACACTACATATTGACACTGGAGTAAATCATTCTCTTTACTACTTTCAAGTTACTGCTACCATAAAACATACTTATACCTCTATTGGCAATTCATAGTATTACTATTCACCTTTTATTTTGCATCTAAAATGCACACTATAGCCCAAAGGAAAGTATCATCTAAGTGCTTACACATACCAAAAACGTGACACTCAATAAGGTCAATTCAAGTTCAACATTTTATAAGGAATTGTAATATATTACGTTTGCTGTAATATCTGATATGGTGGGCACTTCTGTTCATGTTTTGGTTCTAAAAGAATTTAATGTTTTAGACGTGGTTTTGGTTCTAAAAAAAAAAAGTCTTTGGTTCTGATTTTGGCAAAATTATATTTCTTTGGTCATGGTTTTAGATTTTTTATCAAACTATTGAAAAAACTAAAAGAAGCAGGAAAATGCTAAAATAGCATGTAAAGGGTAAACAATGCTAATCATAAAAACAATTGGGAAACTGTGAATGTATGTTGAGATATTTATCTAATTTTTGCATATGTAATGGATAACTAAACAGAGAGGTAAACATTTAAATAAACATAATGGGAACATTTATAGGCATGTTTAATACAGTATAATGCAGCAAGTGAACTTACATTTTCTGCCAGGGACTCTGAAAAAAAGGGAATCAAGCAAACCACTTTAACAAAATCTTCAGTTAATGTTGTGGTCAAAAAGATACCTCTGATATTTGCAGCTTTCAGCATTCACTGTTTGCCCCTATTGCTTATTCCAAACAGCAGTAGCAAAATATGCTGAGGAAGGACTCTTGTTGCTTATTAATCGGCGCTCATAGTTTAGAGAGCAGAAACACCATAGTGTTGATAAACTGCAGGTTTTTGTGTTTCATTTTCAAGATTTAGCACCTTCTATAAAAAAGGTATGGTACTGTTAAAAAAATCTGTGGCCAGGTCTCCTTAAAGGCTCCCCCTCAGCCCCCTTCGCTTTCCTCTGGTTCCCCTTACCTCATGTGGAGTGAGATTGGGAGGTTGCAGCAACACGTGGGTGCCGGAGATGGGGTGTGTGCACCCCTGTGAGATGTGCAGGAGCTGCGGGCTGATAGACTAGGCGACCGGGTCGCCGGAGTCCTGCGGCGGACGGAGTGACAGGGTGCCGCCATCTTGAGTACAGCCGCATGAGACAGCGCATGCGGAGAGAGGTGCGAGTAGTTGCTGCAGCCAATCCAGGGCATGCGTAGGAGCACCATAGGAGCGGCAGCCATTAGGGGAATAGATCCATTGGAGATTACAACCCCCAGCAGCCCCGGGTTGCAGTCAGGTGTAACACAAGCAGCCAATAGGGCTGCTGCATTTGTGGTAAGGGGAGCTTGCGCTGGCAGTTAGGGCAGTTAGACTGTGAGTCAGTTGTAACCAGGATAGCAAGGGGATAGGCAATGTCCAGGGAGAAGGGCTCCACTGGACTAGGTCAGAACATCCCCATAGGTCCCAGCTAGACCCCATCACTAATAGCTTGAGTGCTGTAGGGATGGCCCTTAGACAGGGACGCTTCCCTTAGCAATACAGTGTTAGTCAGCATATGTGTTACGGATGCATGCGGTGTGCGCTGCCTGCGTCTGGGACCAGACAAGGCCATCAAACCAGAGACTATCCTAAGGTGGGACCCTCCAACCGGATACCACCCCACGTTGAGGCGGATCTTCGGTGGACAGACTGATTGGTTATCTGCTAGTACCCAGCAGCCCCCGGGGGCTGGAGCGCCCGGGCAGGTATATCTACAAGTGCACCAACAATACACAAGGGCAGTGCTGTCACACACTTGGAGTGGGATTGGCTATTGTGGCCTGGACACTGGGACACTGGTGCTTCTGCATCCAATTACTGTGGGGGGATATTCCATGGGTCGGTATATAAATATCTATATCTATAGTATTGTTATATATTATGTTGTATTGTTAGTGTCCAGTAAATACTGTTACATATACCCCTGTGTGCAATTACTGACTGTATTGTCTTGGGAGGGGCTATCCCACTATGTGAGGTTCCTTCCCAGGTGGAGGCGCTGTTAGTATATTCATTACACACACCCCAGGCTCCCAGTGGCGGAGGATCAGGCCTCCTGTTTGCCACTCAGGTAATAGCAGCACACGTGGTCACCCTAGACACAGGGCGAAAGGGGGCTACAAATCATTATATAGTATTATGGGTCATATTTACTAAGCGATACTATGTTTAAGACACTACCTGATGCTGGAAGACATGCCTTCTAGCTACCGTCATGTTTAATAAGCATCTGGAAGGCATCTTGCTACGGCTGGTAGACGCAGCCCAGCTCAGGAAGACGTGGTGTGGAGAATACAAAATTATTCAAATAAAATGTAAAAAAAGGTCATTAAGGTTTAAGCCACACTGCCATTACTGTATCATGTAAACTTGCATTAACACCACAGAATTCATGTAGACCAATGAAAATGTATACCTAAAAACTTAAATTATGATTCTATGATGATGTGTATCATATTTTAATGTGTTAATGTTATTTCAAATACATTTCATAATACAATATACAATAAAGTACAGTGATTTTGTATGTAAAATAATTATAATACAATATCCTATAAAGTAATTTTTTATTACATTTATATCAATATAGTAACATTAATATAATATTTTAATCATCATAAATTAGATATCCATTTCTATGAGGTTACATTAATTCAACTTTATTTCCAATTAATTCTAAAAGACATCTTCCGGAAGGCAACTTACAGATGCGGTGCAGCTAGAAGATGCTTTCCAACTGTATGAATCTCCCCCTTACGGCTCATTGATGTTGTAATGTGTCTTAAACTCTGTTCACTTACGAGCAGAGTTTAATGCCACCCCAGAGCTGGAAGTTTTATCTTGCACGAGGAGAAAAGAAAACTACATACATTAGCTCGAAGGTGTTGTATGATTTTTGTCCCATTCTTGAAATGAACATTTAGGCCCATGTTTATTAAACAGCGTTGTACTATAAGACACCACCCAAGCTAAATTGGGTTAATGTTTACTTAAAGGTGTTATATCAACACCATTTAGTAAACATGGGCCCAAACGTAGCTGGGATGTGTCTTGTGGCATAATGCCATTTAGTAAATATAGGGCCTAATATTAATTTCAAGAAAGGGGCACAAACCACATAACAATATACAATAAACAAATGTGTCACGTGTGCATTATATTAATCTACAATACCAAAACAGGCTTAATTTACCCTGGTGTGAAGGCAGGATTTACAGAGTACAACTTCATCAGAAATTCCAGCTGTGCTGCAGTGACCGGCAGAACCTGGGCTGCCTTGAGACATATATTTTTTTCTCTGCAAAACAGACCTTTACACAGTAAAACGAAGTGCAGAGTGCACGTTATGCACAAATAGGAAGGAGAAATGACCGTCTATTACATGAAATAATTACCAAATAGGTGTGCAAGTAAGAATAAGGCAACATATCCAATACATTTTTGAAGATTAAGCAAATACAATACAATATGCTTGGATCTCAGGTCAATTAATGTTACGTTGAAGATGTTATAGTTATGTAGCAGGTCAAAATACAATAGTTCATATGGTGGGGTGAATCTTTAGAGAGATCATAATAGTCAATTTTTTCCACATCTGTTACCACTGAGAAGATCATTTCCCAGAGCCTCTTCAATATGCTGAAGTCGTAAAAGACATTTGGTGGAAATTACTCAGTTACCAAACTATTTCAGTTATCTTGTTAGGCTTACATGATAACATATGGGAAATAAATAATATGCTACAGTGTACAGATGTAGCAAGCAATATTACCATCATTAATGGGAAATAACGTGTTGGCTAACGCATACATAATCTCCTTAGCCATTCCTGTTATCAGCACAACCAGACACCACAATCACCTCAGATTACATCTCCTGTTACATCGCTTGTCTCCTGTTACGGTGGCAAGGCAGGTCCCAGCGACACAGCAGCGCATCCCAGCAGCAAGACGGTTCCACCCACTGCAGGACCTGGTAAGCATACAAATATTATGTAATGTATAGATATCAGGGGTTCACTGGAAGGTAGAAATAGTTCTGAGTCAGACAGGTTGCTAGGCTTAGAAAATACCCCACTGTATAGGCAAATACCCCACTGTATAGACAGACCGAGCGTGAAAGAGGGTGTTTCACAAGAGCTAACGGTTAAATCTACGGCCCCAAAAGAAAAGAGCAGTAGCACAGCATCAGGGGGAGTGTCCTGGAACAAGATTCACATTCTGTTTACCCCCCCCCCCCCGTCCCCCCTTTGCAGCTTCTGCCTGTCAGCCCTTTATTTCACCTGGATGTATATTTGCTCTGCAAACGCACAGTGCCTGTGGAACGGATACATTTGTTGTATTTGGGCTTTCCAGTTAGCGCATAACCAGGTTGTCTTGGCAACCCCCTTAATCCCACTGTCTTAGAGGAGATTCCCTTACTCCCCTGTCTGTATTCACAGATAGTCTCATCCTCAGACTATTCCTGTTCCCAGAAAGTCATAATAGTACAAGAAAGCAGGGGGGCCCTTTCCGCAGGTTTGCAATGGACCTAACACGGGCAACAACACCAATTAAAATGTATGGAATGAGGCTATACACCTACCCTTACCATCATGGGCAGCTTTTCTTGAGGGTTGTAGCAATTTGCAAGACATACACGCAAGGCACAGCCTAAAATGAGCTACCACTTAAGTGCAGGTCATATGGGTAAAGATATAGGAAGTGTAATTGGGGTGCAAGGCAGGCCCTTTTCACACACCACAATTTTGACAATTTCCCTGTTGCTTGTGATTCCAGAGAAAACACCTGGTAAATTCAGGTTGATAAAGAATTTATCTTACCCAAAGAGTAAATCTGTTAACTATGCAACTGATCAAAAACATGGTGTATCCATAGTTACAGAGTTAAATAGTTACATAGTAGATGGTTGAAAAAAGACGTATGACCATCAAGTTCAACCTATGCTAAATTTAGACAACAGATACTTTATCCTATATCTATACTTACTTATTGATCCAGAGGAAGGCAAACAGAAAACCCCAGAGTCATATCATCCAATGATATCTCATAAGGGGAAAAATAAATTCCTTCCTGACTCCATGAATTGGCAATCGGATGAATTCCTGGATCAACATCCTTCCCATGCACTTATTTGGTATATCCCTGTATACCTTTCCTTTCAAAAAAGATGTCCAACCTTTTTTTGAATAATTTTATTGTATTTGCCATCACAGTCTCCATGGGTAATGAATTTCACATTTTAACTGCCCTTGCTGTAAAGAACCCTTTCCTTTGTTGCTGGTGAAATTTCCTTTCCTCCAACCTAAAGCGATGCCCCCGAGTCCTTTGTATTGCCCTTGGGATGAATAGTTAATTTGAAAGCTCCTTGTACTGTCCCTGAATATATTTATATATAGTTATCATATCCCCTCTTAGACGCCTCTTTTCTAATGTAAGGACATACTTGAAAACGAGAGTTAACTCTCAATGTATTCCTGGTAAAACATTTTATAAATAAAATAAATAAATCATTTAGCTTGCCTCTCCTCATAAGATATATTGTCCATCCCCTTTATTAATTTGGTGGCTCTTCTCTGCACTCTCTCTAGTTCCATAATGTCTTTTCTTCGGATTGGTGCCCAAAATTGTTCTCCATATTCAAGGTGTGGTCTTTCTAGTGCTTTGTTAAGGGACATAATTATGTTTACTTCCCTTCCATCCATTGCCCGTTTAATGCAAGATAAGATCTTGTTTGCCTTTGCAGCTACTGCATGACTTTGGGCACTATTGCTAAGCCTGCTGACTACAAGCACTCCTAAATCCTTCTCCATCAAGGATTCCCCCAATTTATCCCCATTTAATTTGTAATTTGCCGTTTTATTCTTGCAGCCCAAATGCATAACCTTACATTTATCCGTATTAAACCTCATCTGCCATTTACCTGCCCACGTTTCCAGTCTCTCCAAGTCCTTCTGAAGAGAAATTACATCCTGCTCTGATTCTATTACCTTATACAATTTAGTATTATCAGCAAAGATGCCAAACTCAAGGTCATTAATAAACAAGTTAAAAAGCAGTAAAAATAAGTGGACACACACACACACACATATATATATATATTACTGTTGCTGCTAAGCTTATTCTAAAGCTTAACCGCAATTGTTCGGGGCTTTTTTATTTGAGCCGCCGAACTTGGCCGCGCGCCAGCCGCATCTCAGGGCCGCGCGCCGTCCGTTTCTCCGTTCAGCGCTAATGCTGCTGAACAATGGAAGCGCCTGCGGCGCTGAAAATAAAAAAAAAAGCCCGCGTCTGCATGCGATTTAAAAATACCCGCGGTGGCGGCCGCTTTAGACTCAGGGCGGCCGCCACTGTATGTGGTAATGGTAGGGGTTTCTCATAGCTTGTTGGGTATCTGTGTGTTTATTAACTGTGTGCAGCTGGTCTCAGTTGCTCTTGGGAGGGTAGCGGCCCCTACCCCCCAAGGTTTAAGCTTGCCCTCCCCACTTTCCAAGTTGGCAGATCGGTTTCATTTTGCCAGGTTATGACAGATCCAATGTGATCATTCTTCCTGTAATTATACAGGTTAATAAGAATTTTAACCCAAGTTAAAAAGCAGCGGTCCCAGTACCGATCCCTGAGGTACTCCACTCACGACTTTAGCCCAACCTGATAAAGTTCCATTTATGACAACCCTCTGTTGTCTGTCCTTTAACCAGTTTCCAATCCAGGTGCAGATATTATTACTGAGTCCAATTTGCTTTATTTTGTACACCAACCTCTTGTGTGAAACTATATTAAAAGCCTTTGCAAAATCTAAGTAGACCACATCAACTGCATTACCCTGGTAAAAATTCCTACTTACCTCCTCAATAAAACAAATAGGGTTAGTTTGCCATGATCTATCCTTCATAAATACGTGCTGACTATTACTCATACTTTTGTTTCCATTAGGTATTCCTGAATATTATCCCGTATTAATAAAACCTTCAAGTAGTTTCCCCACTATTGAAGTCAGGCTTATAGGTCTGTAATTCCCCGATTGTGATCTAGCTCCCTTTTTAAATATACTGAAGGCACCACATCTGCTTTACGCAAATATTGTGCTACTGAGCCTGTGGAAATGGAGTCCTTGAATATTAAATGTAATAGTTTGGCTATTACTGAACTTAACACCTTGATAACTCTTGGTTGTACAGTGGCGGCCGCCTTTAGCCTAAATCGGCAGGATCCGCGGCTCTCTGATAATCTCGGTCAGATGCGTTTTTTTTTTGGTCCGGAGTGAATTGTGTTATTTTAGCGCTCGTGATATTAGCATTTAATTCTCGCTGTCTGCAATACTGCAATGCCGTCTAAAAACTCAGGGGGGCGTTCAAGAGCTGTTGTCTTGGAAGTCTAATACCTTCGCGATTCAACCTACGTCAGTACACGGTATGCGTGTGCGCGCGCAGTAATTGTACATTTGCATATTTACAGTATACATGCATTTGCAGTGCTGTACTGTATGTCTCATTTGAAAATTGTTGAAATGCATAGGTGTGTACAGTACTGTAACAGTGTCACATTTCGGCTCTCCCCTCGCTCGGACACACACAGGATAATTTACTGCACTGCAGGGTATTTCAACTTCTTATCTTATCTACAGTGCAGTACCATTCCTTTGAACGTGTGTCTTTCTGGTTTCAATCACATTCCTGCTTGACAGCAGGTGATTACTGCGCATGCGCCTGTAACTTCGCCCACCACTGCTTGCTTGAGTGAGTGACCAAAAAAAAATTTATTCTAATTTTTTTATTTTTATTTTCTCCACAAGCCTGCAAAAACCATCTTGTTGGGGGACACCTGCTGGCTGTTGGAGGGAATGGAGACTTGATTTCAGAGCTCCTCTCCCGCCGGCACTATTAAAGCAATTACAAGCGGCAAAAGCGTGATTCTACCTGATTACTACACAGCACATCATTTATAAACATCCAGAGATGCCGATTAGCAAAACAGCTCGATCCAAAGGCCAACCGGTTACCACTTTTTTCAAGAAAAATGGAGCGCCCCCACCCGAAAATAAAGAGATCCCCGTGCAGACATCAGACAAGGCCCCTGCTGTGGATCCTCTTGTAGAGGAGGAGGGGGATGAAGATATAGTCCGGCGCAAAGACCTAAAAGCATTCTGCGCAGATATGAAGAAGTTCTTCATGACAGAACTTTGGGTGCTTAGAAAAGACCTAGATGCTCTCGGAGAGCGTACTGACTCCATTGAAACTAAAATGGACGAGACAACCACCGCCATAGCTCAAACACATGACCAGGTCACTGCTTTAAATGACAGAGTCAGATTTCTAGAAGATAAGGCAGAGGACGCCGAAAACCGCGACCGGCGGTGCAACATCAGGCTACGGGGGGTCCCTGAAAATATAAATGACCCTGAAGATTTTACCAATAGGTGGCTGGAGCACCTTTTTCCGGATAAACCAGACTCTGAGATACGGCTAGACAGGTGCCATAGAGCTCTGCACGGGAAACCTCAGAGTGGTGACCCCCCCAGAGATATTGTGGCACGATTCCACCATTTTCGCACCAAAGAAGAGGTGTGCAGGATCTCCCGTGAAGCTAAGACCCTTGAGTTCGAGGAGGTCAAGCTCCAGATATACCAGGACTTAGCCCCTGCCACCTTGATTAAAAGAAAGGCTCTGACTCCAATTACAAAAGTTCTCCGAGAGCACAACATCAGATACAGATGGCTGTTTCCCTGTGCCCTCCTTTCAATTAAAAATGGTGTTGCTCACACTTTAAAAAACCCAGAAGACGGAGAGGGCTTCCTCGCCAAACTCGGGGTCACTGGAGCCATACTTAGCCCAGCACAGCCACCATCCGTCATCGCCAACCCCCTCACTCCCTCCTGGAACAAATCAGGGACAAGCCCCTTGATAAGCAGCATGTGGTGCGGGAGGCTTCAGGCTCCAACTGATCTTATTCAGCACAACAGCACAAGTTTACAACCTCCCAGACCTCCCGGAATGAATCCCTGTTCAAGCCCACTGTCCCACCAGTACCAGATATCACCCGGACTTACCCCCTCTGCCCGATGTCAGCTTTAGCCCGGAGCAGATCCGTTTGCGGTTTTGGAGCGGCAGCCATCTTGGCCCCGTCCTCCTCTGTGCGGAGCGGGAGCAGCAGGGGTTTTGGCGCGAAGGAATCACTGACGTCACCCGGAGGTTCCATCTTCACGCGAGATCTCAGCCGCAGACTGATGACGTCGGAGAGACCGGGACTGTGGGACACGAGACGGCCCCTCCATAACCAGTGGGGTAGGAGGGGGAGAGGTAGTCTCGGCGGTCGAGCCTCTCTCCCTGCTCTCAACTCTTGGCCTGCTCACCTTTGGTGACGGGGGGGGCATGCCCCAGCGTCTGCGTGCCCCAGCGTCTGCGTGCCCCAGCGTCTGCGTGCCCCAGCGTCTGCGTGCCCCAGCGTCTGCGTGCCCCAGCATCTGCGTGCCCCAGCATCTGCGTGCCCCAGCGTCACCACCCATAGCCTTGCCCCACATAATATGCACTCCCCGCCTTCTCGCGAGATCTCGGTCGCGGACTAGTGACGTCAGAGCGACCGGGACTTCTCTGCAGGAGGTGGTCCCTCCGCGGCCCCGCATGGAGTGGGAGGGAGACTCGGAGATCGAGCCCCTCTCCCTGCTGTCGGGTCTCGGCCCGCTTACCTGGGGGGTCCGTGGGGGACCGGGGGGGGGGGGGGTCACATATCCCAGCGTCGCTGCCCAGATCGTTGCCCTCCGCGCGGTGCATCCACAAGCTCCTAGTGACGTCAGTGCAGCCGGGACTTCTTTACAAGAAGCGGTTCCTCCACAGCCCCAGATGGAATAAGAGGGGGAGAGGGAGACTTGGAAGTCGAGCTCCTCTCCCTCCTCACGGGTCTCGGCCCGCTCATCTGGGGTGCCTGGAGGATATATATGGGTCTAGTTACCACCAAGCATGTCCCTGCCCCCCACACAATACACAACACCCAACAAACATAAATAAATAAATAAATAAAGATCATCTCCATGTTAAATATTGCCCCACATAAGGTGACACAGGGTCTGGGAATCACACAAGAAAGAAGTTAAACCCATATGATCCCATTTAACAGAGATGATTAACATTTTATTAAAAAATAGTAGTATATATGGAGAAGATATGTTACATGGGTTAGAGGTATATTATTATTGTTGTGTTGAGTGCATGTGTATATATATGTATATATATATATATGTATAGGTGTACATATGTTTGTGTATATGTGTGTTATTACATATTACTATATACGCTATATAAGATTCCGCTATGATAAATATCTGCTATTTCGGTTTAGCTGTATACGGTGTGCTACGAGAAGGTCTATTATGTCACGTCATAAGGACTGCATCAGTGATGGAGACATTTCAGCACATGCGGATTCGTTCGATATAAATATATTTAGATATCTCTATATGAAGAAGTGGGTTATATGAAGGATACATACAATAAAATTTACATATTATTTGTTTCTACGGATTGAAATTACCGCACGTATTGTATCCATATGCTAATGTTTCTCGTGTCATATCTGCCTTATATGTTCGGGAAGATGATGTGCAGACACATATATATACATGTTTAAAATTTCATAAGTTAGCTTAATAAAAGCTGTTTAGAAGCTGTTCACATTAGATAAGATTACAAACATAAGGGCTCAACGGCCTAAGGTTACTGTTATTTTACCAAGGTTAACCCCGCTAACCCCATTGCCAGTAATAGCACTATCTAGATTACAATCGGGATTCAGGATTGATGGTCATTAGGGTCACTGTTAGTGGCACTGAGTTGATGTCACTATCATTTTATGTTGCAGTTCACAAAATATGCTTTGCTTTTTCCTTTTTGAAAAGTGCCGGGGGAGATACTCCCCTTCGAGCATGTGTCCCCTTCATCGGTCCCCAAATATGAGGGACCGATTTCAAGACCCAGGGTGGGATGTCTTCAACCCAGGAGACTGGCCCATCTCTGGGCACAGGAGCTACTCTCGGGGGCTCCCGAGATACGCCCTTGTTTTTTGTTTATCCCTTTTTACAATTTTATTATTATTTTCTTTTTCCCCTATTGTCGCTTCCCCTGTCTTGTCTACCTTTCCCTGCCCTCTCCCTTTCCCTTCCCTCTCCAGGGAGCATGGATTCCACCCAGAGCGTCTAGCCGACACGATAGTTTGGGACACATCCGCAAGAAACCTCAGATATAATTTCACAAGTAAGTATGCAGATCACTATATATATCATTCCCTGCTTCGTAATACATGGCGTTAACATTAATCTCTCACAATGTGAAGGGCTTTAATAGCCCAATCAAAAGAAAGCTTGCTTTTACAGATTACAAGAGAAAACAAGCGGATGTGCTATTTCTACAAGAAACGCACTTTAGTAATAATAGCTCCCCCAAGTTCCTAGATAGGGGCTTCTCCCAATTTTATACAGCATCAGCATCGGTCAAAAAACGTGGGGTAGCCATCGTATTTAACAACTCAATCCCATTTATTCCCCAGACAATCAAAAAAGATGTAGATGGTCGTTATATCATTTTAACAGGGACCATACATGAGCAGCCTATTACGTTGGCCTCCCTCTATGCGCCCTGTACACAGGATGCGTCCTTTTTTGACAGATTCTTTCGCCTGCTAAACTCAGCAGCTAAGGGATACACTATAATAGCAGGAGATTTTAACATCACAATGCAATCTTCAATAGACAGATCAGGGGGAAATGACTCCGATAATAAAAAAGCTCAAAATTCCCTGCACAATGCCCTGAAAGATAATCAATTAGTAGACATATGGAGGGAGCTCCACCCTACGACAAGGGACTACACTTTCTATTCACACCCACACACCTCATACAGCAGAATCGATTATCTCTTCGTTTCGTGCCACCTGGTCCCTAAGGTCAATCATACAAAGATTCATGATATTTCATGTTCTGACCATGCACCAATTGAGCTCAGGTGCAACAATATTCAGACCAATAGACCAGGCGCAAACTGGAAACTTAATGAATCTATTCTTAAAATACCCGAAACCTGCGAAACGATAGGTCAAGAAATAACTCAATTCTTTGAGATAAACACAGGCTCTGTGGAGTCCCATATGACTTTATGGGAGGCTCATAAAGCAACGCTAAGGGGCATAATAATTAATCTCACTGCTAAAAGAAAACGAGTGAGGGATTCCAAAATTCGGACGCTCCAATCCAAATTGCATTCCCTTTCATCGAGTCATAAGATCAATCCCGATCCACCTACGACACAGGAACTTAAAGATACAAAAATTGAATTAAATATGTTATTGACTTCCCGGGCAGATAACTCCCTATGTTGGTCTAAAAGGAAGTTTTATGAAAAAGCTAACAGGCCGGATACGATGCTGGCGCGCGCACTGAAGGATAGGCAATCTAAGTTTAATATCCAAGCTATACGCTTAAAATCGGGTGTACTTACGGCCAACCCTAAAAAAATAGTAGAAGAATTCGGTTCATTTTATGGCTCCCTATACGACGGTAAGAAGGTGGCACACAATAACAACACGAGCAGCGCACTGAGAGATTTCTTAGCCAGCTCAAAACTAGAGAGATTGACAGAGCTAGACAGAGAAGCTATGGGCGCTGACTTCACATTGGAAGAAGTGTCGCAGGCCATCAAGGAGCTTAAGCCATCAAAGGCACCAGGCCCTGATGGCTTTTCGGGGCTTTATTATAAGAAATTTTCCGAGTCACTTGCTCCGAGGCTGCTCCAAATGTTTAATGCTATCTTAGCAGGAGCCCCTATTCCTGAGGACATGCTGCGAGCGTCTATATCACTTATACATAAACCTGGCAAGGATCCGCTAAATTGTAAAAGCTATAGGCCAATATCTCTAATTAATACCGATATCAAAATATATGCGAAATTATTGGCCAACAGATTAAGTCATATCCTACCCAGACTAATACACCCAGATCAGGTCGGTTTTGTTAAGGGGAGGCAGGCAGCGGATAACACCCGACGATTTATTGATCTGTTGGAATTGGCTAACAAAAATAACACACAAAGCATGCTATTAAGTCTGGATGCAGAAAAAGCTTTTGATAGGATAGACTGGCCATACTTAAAAGAGACGCTCGCGGCATTTGGCTTCGGAAATCGGGTGAGTAGAGCGATTATGTCACTATACTCAGGCCCAACCGCCAGGGTCATACATCAGGGCTTCCCCTCAGTCCCATTTCAAATTCAGAGTGGCACAAGACAGGGATGCCCTTTATCTCCCCTCCTGTTCGCCCTATGTATTGAACCCCTCGCGGCACGAATTCGAGATAGCCCGGATATCTCAGGGTTAAAAGTTTACTCCCAATCACATAAAGCGGCCCTGTATACTGATGATATCCTATTAATCATCTCCAAACCCCTTACGTCATTACCTAACCTGTTTGACCTACTAGATAAATTCTCCAAGGTCTCAGGTTTCAAGATTAACCAATCCAAATCTGAAGCTCTGAATATCAACCTCCCTAGACATACAGAGAAATTACTGAAACTAAATTTCAATTTTAACTGGCAAAAAAACTCGATAAAATATTTGGGGACCTATATCACCAAAGATGCAAAAAGCATCTACTGTATAAAGCAAATTATCCCAAACTGATCTGGACTCTAAAACAAGACCTAATCAGATGGTCTTCCAAGAAGATTTCTTGGATTGGAAGGATTCACAGCGTTAAGATGAATCTACTTCCCCGTATCCATACCTCTTCCAGACACTACCTGTGCCACTCAAACTGAAGGACATACTCTCACTTCAGTCTGGAATATCTAATTTTATCTGGGGAGGTAAAAAATCGAGAGTAAATAAATTATCTATGAAGAGACCTATCTTAGCGGGTGGCCTAGCGGTACCCTGCCTGTTGTCATATTTTAAAGCGGCTCAATTAAGCCAGGTCATACAATGGCATTCCAACCCCAAATTAAAAAGATGGGTAGAGCTCGAACATGCGGCTTGCTCCCCTTTAGAGCTTAACAATTTGATTTGGCTACCTAAAACATCAAGGAAAAACACTATTTTACCGCTCACCTCAATGGCTAACTCCTTATCTGTTTGGGAAGCATCAAGATTAAAAAACTCACTTACTTCAGCAAATTCCCTGATGTCACCCATTTGGAATAATCCTAGCTTTGCATCGGGTCTTATTGGTCATAATCACTCAATTTGGAAACAAAAAGGCTATACTAGACTCAAAGATCTGGAGGGTCATGATCTAAAAATTAAATCTTTTGACCATCTCAGACTAGAAAAAGACATTCCCCACGCTGAATTCCATAAATACCTCCAGCTCAGATCATTTTATAATAAATTTGCCCCATACCCCCCATTGACGAATTTTGAAAAGCTCTGTCGGGCAGAAACCGACACTAAGGGACTCATATCTACGATATACAGAGAGGTAGTCGAACCTGCAATCTCAAAGCACCAATCACCTACATTCCGTACCCAATGGGAAAGGGACCTAGGGGAGACCTTGGACGACGAAGAGTGGAATGCTATATTCCTAGGAGCCGCAAAAAGTTCTATATGCACCTCACTGAAGGAGAACGCATATAAAGTTCTCATGAGATGGTACCTCACCCCACTCAAATTATCTAAGTTTGTACCAGGGTCCTCCTCATTGTGCCCTAAACAATGTGGAGGAACAGCTGACCTGTTACATATGCTGTGGTCTTGCCCGCTGATATACCCGCTATGGGAAAAGATCAGAAATTGGATCCAGAGAGTATTTGATCTCACTATTCCCCCAGACCCGTGGCTGTTTCTCATGAACAGACCCCTAAAGGGCGTATCAAAATCACACAATAAACTAATTGCACATTTTGCTCTAGCTACGCGGTGCGAGATCGCAGCACTATGGAAATTCCCCGATATTCCAATTATCCCAAAGATTCGGAATCGTATTTGGTTTATCTGCCAGATGGAAAAGTTAACGAGCTTAGTTAATGACACTGGCGACAATTATCTAAAAGTTTGGGCCCCCTGGCTTGCCCAAACAGACATCCCTGGGGTAGAGCGTGACACAATTTGGCTATAATAGTAATAAATGCGTTCTCCTTTGGGGACGTGAGAACCAACCCCACACCTAGAACCTCATACTCCTTACACCCAATCACTTATTCTACAGAAAGGCCTCACTAGTTGATACATAGTCCTCACGCTGTCCCGGTGTTCCCCAGATGTATTCATATCCTTGGATACACCTTCCCTCTCTCCTCCCCCCCCCCCCCTCCCTTACCTCCCCCCCCCCCCCCCCCCTTTTTTTTTTTTTTTTTTATATTATTATTTACCCCAGTACCTTACACATGACGATTTCCACTCACGTGGTTAAGTAGGGCTCGAAAAACTACGTGAGTTTATTATGCTTTTGTTATTGTATATGATATGCTAAATATGCACCTGATGTCTTTTTTTTATGTATATCATGCATTTATGTATAATAAAATACAAGTTATAAAAAAAAAAAACCATCTTGTTATTACGATATTCAATCTGTGCTGTAGCTTTTGACTGCGACCCTGTGCGTTTGACTGCACATGGTTGATTTGTGTGCTTTTTACGTACTGTATTTGGGGGTGTAGGGATCATATTATTATGATTAACTGCCTTTTGAAATTAAAGTATGTCATTATCTTTGAACTTCATGCAGCTGTACCCTGTATCCCCCTCCCCCACGAACACACACACAAGGCTCGCTCAAGGATTTGAAACTCTTAGCGACAGACACCTCCACAGAGTCATTCATTTTCTGAAGATTGTCATTGTGTTTTTAATCCATCCCTAGCCAACAGTCACCTCACTGCGCCTGCGTGTAATCCTCTTTGAGATGGGAGCTAGCTGATTACTGCGCATGACTCATCCAACCCCCCCCCCACCTCCAACCCTTTGAGGCTTTGTTTGCGGTAACGCTTTGGAAAAATCCCTTCTCAAATTTGATATGTAAATCTGATTTGCACAGCACTGTGAGAATTGAGAGTTAAAAAACCATTAACTGATTCATGTTGTTTTTTCATTCATTCTTTTTCTTTGGTGTACTGTAGGTGTGTGTGTGTGTGTGGGGGGGGGGTGTTGTCAATGATTGTGATTAGCATGAATGTAAATATTTATTTTATCATGAACAAAAAAAAAAATATCAAACGCTTGCCATTGTGTTTTTAATCAGTCCCTAGCAGAGCTAACCAGCGTTGGATATCAGCAATTCGGTGTCCGCTCGTGTACATCTCCTTAATTCGCATGCTGAGATCCTTTGAAATCTTTTTAACAGGCATTGCTGCGAGTAGAAAGAAATACAAACACAAGAATGTATATTCGATGTTTAGTCTGTGTATTCAATGTGCAGTGAATCCACAAAATGGATGGTGTATTTATATGTTAATGACTCAAATTAGAGTACGCCCACTTTCAACACCTGTACCTCGTCGCCATGCATAAAAGGTTACACAATTTGCATAGCCCACCACTCGATGATCTTTATCTGAACTTGGCCTTGTCCAGATACTGCATTGTGCCATCTGCTTCCATGGATCAACCCCGATTCTATGGACGCAGGAAGCCACTCGCATCTGCCGTGCCTATCACACAGAAAAAGAGAAAGGCGGCCGCCGTTTCCACGCCAAGGCCAAAGCGACAGGCTAAGGCCAATAAAGAAAACTTTTGCTGACTCCAAAGGCTAGTGGTTTTATTAGACGTCAGCCATATTATGTCAGGAAGAAATACGGTGATATACACTCAACGCAAAACAAATGGAAGCCAACCCATCGAACCCGCAGACCACATCCTCCCATACGCTTCGACGACTCTGACGCCGCTCTCCCGTAAATCTTCAGCCCGTCTTCTCCACTACTCGTCCTCGACGCTGCCGTCACCCTCCCGGAAACCCACAGGCCATCCTCGCCAGTGCTCTTCGATGACGCAGCCGCTGGTGCCGCTGAAATCCACGGGTCACTTTCTCCTTTGCGCTTAGACGACTCTGCCGCTTCTCGCACGGAAATCCAGAGGTCACTTTCTCCACCCCTCTTCGACGAAGCTGCCGCTTCTCCTCTCCCGGATATCCACAGGTCACCTCCTCCACCCTTCTTCGACGACGCTGCTGCTTCTCTCTATGGAACCTCCATCTCATCCTCTGTAGCACCCATCCACCCAGATGTCCACAGCACGCCATGCACAAGAAGCAGCTCGTTAGACCGGATGCTGAATGGGATAAGTGTGGATATCCCCGGGAACTCTATTGTGCTGGCAAAGATAGATCTGCTTCTGGAGACCATGCTAAATATGGATCAACGGATGCTAAATATGGATCAACGGATGCAGAAGATGGATCAACCGATGGAGAAGATGGATCGACGTATGGAAAAGATAGAGACTGACATAGCGACATGTGACAGATTTTTTGGGGAAAGGATGTGACGTCATCCAAAGGGAGTTACATGGTCTACAACAACCAATCAGATTGGGGATACCGTTGCCACAATCTGATTGGCTGAAGTACCATGTGAAGGCAGCCATGTTGCTTTTGTTGACGTCATGTTAAAGGGAAAGGAAGCACAGACATTCTGATTTGATGGCTTCACTTCCTTTACATGACGTCACCAAAAAAAAAAAACACGGGTTTTTCACAGCCAATCAGAGGTGTGTGAACCATTTGCACTCAAATGTGACGTCACAGGCCTATTAAAGCCTGTGCAGCCTCATTTGATGGCAAGAAGCCAAGGAGGGAGGACCTATTCTAATGGGATTACAAGAGTGTGTCTGCTGAAGATGGATGAAGAAGAAGGAGATACAGAAGAAGAAGAAGATAGAAGGCACCGAAAGAGCCAAAATTGGATTACAATTTACAGGTGAAGAAAAAGAAAGTGTTACGGTTATGCTCGTCACAAACCAGGACCGGACCGCGGGGCTGAGGTGGGGTTACATAATCACGACTTTAGACCACGTAGTCGGATCCGGATTGCGCAGTTCGTAGTCGTTCATAGCAGGGTCAGGATTGGAGAAGGCAGCATCAGCGTTATTCAGGCATGAGTTCGGCAACGGGTAGACAGGAGCTCTCCGCTTCAGCGTAGGAGCGTGAGTGCGGGAGTGACCTCTGTGCGAGGAGCGGCCTCGGCCCATGACGCCGGTCTCTGTAGGAGGAGACAGCAGGCTGGCCAAAGAACACCGCGGGGCAGCGCCGGGGGAAAACCTGTGCTTTAGCACAGGAGTCCAAAGCAGGCCTCTGCATGGAGAGTAGCAGCAGACCTCAGGGAACAGAAGATAACCTCTTCTTGGGGAGAATGCAGCAGGAAACCGGAACCAGTGCTGGCAAACCAGCGCTTCAGCACAAGAGTCCGAAACAGGCCTCTGCGTGGAGAGTAGCAGCAGACCTCAGGAAACACAGGAACACAGGCTTCTGCGTGGAGAGTAGCAGCAGGTCTCAGGATACTCAGGAACTAATAACGAGAACTACAGAAGTTAGTACACCCGAAGCAAGCCAGGAGGCTTGTGGCAGAACATAGTAACATCCAGAGAAGGATTATGCTCGGCACTGCAGGAGATACCAGCACCCATATCTGGGCCTGTAACTTGGGAAGCAGGGGGTCCGCGAGGCTGAAATCAATGCGGTTCATCTCGGGAGACCCCCTGCTCCCACACACTATTAATAAAAATTACATTAATGCAGCTTCATTACCATTGCGGATAGCTATTAATATGTGTGTTTTGATACTAATGTACATGAGCAGTGGGTCTCTTGAGCTGAACCGCATTGGTTTCAACATCGCGGACCCCCTACTTCATGAGATACCGGCCCCTTTAAGGGGCGATAGTATCACCCTGCAGGATTTAAATCCCCCGGTCATGTGATGTGGGAGCTTTAAAAGCACAGGGGATACCAGCACCCAATAACAGGGCCTGTATCTCATGAAGTAGGGGTCCCCGAGGCTAAAACGAATGTGGTTCAGCTAAGGAGACCCCCAGTATATGCACCCTTGTATTAAAATGTATATGTATACTGTACAATCGCCTGTAAGAGCCATGTATGGAGACGCAGCGCCTTCATGCATCTCTTACAGGCTGCTTTTCTTTCAATCAGCTATCATGCTTTAGATTTTAAAGCGCGATAGCAGGGGAAAAAAACCAGCTAGGGCGATCGGGCATGATTTTGCCTGCACCTAACCAAATGCGCTTCACTTCTTAGTGAATCCCGTGTCTGGCTTCATTTTTTATCGTGGGATTACCTGTACAAATTTCCCAATCGGGCGCAAAAGCTCACTGCTTAGTGAATCGGCCCCTATGTTTCTGAGTTAGTTCTCACAATGTAGTGTAGTGTTGATGTCTCACTAATTTCATTTCACTTTGAGATGCTGTTAATATCATGAGCTAATATACTATTTATTTATTTTTGCTTTATAACTGTTTGGCTCTTTTGTGATTTTTTCCTTTTGAGTGCTGGCTACCTTTTCTATACTGTAGCTCCTATATATTTAATTTACATGTTTGCAACTTTTCGTGCAATTGTTTTGATCAAAAAATGGCACATTTGCCTAGTTTGTGAACTTGAGCATACAGTATATTTTGCATATTGAGCGATAACAACCAGCCTGTAATAATTAGATTTTATGTTAAAAATTATTGTTTACAGGAAAAGACAGACACTGCTTTCATTCCCCATATGCCTGAAAAATACAAGCAGATGTTTCTGGAGTTTAAAAATGAAAGTTAAAAAAATCCATGGACATGATAACACATAATCAGTGATATTTTGTAATTGTGTTATATAGATTGCGGCTTTAAGTTTAATGACTTTTAATTGTATTTATGAAATGCAGTTTATTTAATGTTATTGGAAGCTGGGGATGTCCCCAAAAATTTCTGAGACAACCTGATTACAATCTAGACATTAGGAAATATTGGCCTAGACTTGCGAAACTATCTTCTGGTCTACATTTTTTTTTTCATTAAAAAGGTTATTTCCCAACAGAAAATATACATCTTGGTTTTCCTCTTTAGAAGATGAAAACCTGTGGTCAAGCTAGATTCACACATTTACCACATATTTCCTCACATATGTGCTTTGTAAAAACTGTTAACATGTAAATAAAGAGGACAAAAGGAAAGTAGGCCAAAACAATAACCATCCAACTATATGACAGATCAAAAGATTTTTTTAACAAAAAAGTGAATTTCTCTACTAAGAGATCCCCATGTGTACTATAAAAGATAAATTAAACATTTGCACTCCTACCAATAGATTAAAAAATAAACATTGATACATTTTTAGAAATACTAAGTTTTTTTTTTAGTAGATTTGAATTGCCTCTGAAAAAATCCAAGATGGCATCTATAACGCTTGGTACCATACTTGCCAATGCTTCCACTTCTGGGAGACTTCTTTTTTTGCCCCACATTTTATGTAAGGCAACAGTTATTCCTATCAAGTGGAAGAAAAAGAGATATCTGTCATTTCCTTCGCAAATCTCCGTAGCGGGAGTTTTTATATTTTACGGGATATTCGCATAAACCGATTTTTTTAGGTTATTCAACTCCAATTTCGTAAAAGATAAAGGAAATTAAAATATTAGTTGTGGGCACATGCACATGTTTTAGACAAGACTGTAACCCTGCTTTTCATCATGAACTCCTAGCATACAGTGCTTCCACTGCAGCAAAGGATTCTGGGAAATGAAATGCAAATGAGCACAGAATCACCTTTTGTTTCAAATACATTTTGACACGGACCCTATAAGCTTATGGCTACCGAAATACACAACTTTTTTTTTTAGCACAGCCTGGGTTAAAATGCACAGCCAGTAAACCCACTCACAGACAGCTGATTTGACCTTTTGGGTCTCATTAGTTTGAGGCCGGTTATACTGGCTTTGCAATTTGATACTGATAGAGGTTTCAACCACACCTTAAATAAGTAAAGGATAAACACATGCTGGTTTAGCAAAGGGATTAAAGGGAATACATTTTATTGTATTTACTTTTTTTTTGTGAAAATATGTTTCAAATATTCTGCAAAACTTTTTCATCAAAGCTTTAAAAAAGCATAGCACCCCAGACCTTTGTCAAAGTTATACATCTACATCACTAGTTTGGCACCAACATCTGACTCCAAAACAATCCAAAACTAAAAATGAATTCACAAATAACAGCCTTAAAATAAGAACTGAAGCCAAATCTGCAAGAAAGATCTAGACAAGGTACAAAAGAAAACATTGAAATTGTTTTTTTCAAAATAGACGCACAGAGTCCACAAAAATATTCTCTACAACCCCAAATTAAAAGGTGGTCTGGCTCAACAGAATTTACAAAAATATTATAGAGTGGCTCAACTATGGTAACTGATTAGTTGACACACAGATACCCAGCAAGCTCTAATAAACCCCCAAAATTACCACATTATGTATAAAAAAAAGAAAAAAGCGCACTCCCCTAGTGCATTATCTTCAAGGATGCAGATAAATATAATTTAATGACATATACAGTACCAAGAGGTTTGCGAATTATCAAAAAAACAACTTTTCCCGCAAGTGAAGATTTTGCATTGAGTTGGAATAAAGTGCTATCTGAATGTTGTAACAATTTAATGAAATTATTGATTACATATTGTGAAAATAAACTCAAAGAAATTCGAAAGGAGATTGACAGCTTCTCCGCGCTCTGACAAACCGGTCGGTGGAGGTGTATTGTGCAGAGCGCCCGACCGTGTACAGGGCTATTTGCGTGAGGGGGGGCCATGGATTCGTACACACGCACTTTCCCAGAATCCCTTGCTGCAGTAGAAGCACTGTATGCTAGGTGAAAAGCAGGGTTGCAGACCTGTCTAGGGCAGGGATTATTGTCCCTGTGCCGCTGTGAACACTTCTGCAGCCCAAGCGATTTCTGAACTTGGCTGCAGGAGATCGTACAGGCGGGGGCGTCACGAAGCTGGTTCGCCCTCATTGGCTGGACCAGCTCACTAGCGCTGGCGTCACGCGGCAGCCGCCTAAAAATACATTTGTTGTATTTTCAAAACGCGGCCGCGTCAATGTGCTTGTCCGCCTGTAGGCACGCAAGCACTGGGGTAGGGCGTTTTGGCGTGGTGACGTCAGCGTGAGGGAACTGAGAGAGACTGGTGGTATCGTTACATTGTGTCTGTGTTCTCTGCTGTTGCTCAATTTTAAACGCGATCGCATCCAGGTTATAGCAGGCTCTATTCACTCAGTGGTTTAGGTTCTAGCCTGTCTCTGTACTGTCAGCTATTGTGTCATCTTGCCTTGTGGTTATCAGATATCTAGTTGCGAATTGTTGCGATTCACGTGACATTTAACACTAGTACAGCTAGCCTGTCAGCATCTGCTATACAGAGCCACTTATTCACTTGTGAATTGTTTTGTGAATTGTTAAAAGGGCTCTGTATGTGCAGTGATTTTGCTGGGGACAAGTACTCACAGTATTGATTATATTTGGACGGCATGTCCATAGACCACAGTAATAATTTGTTTACTGCTTTAACAATTAGCAGAGTGTTTAGTATCAGCTTATCCTGGTTTTTTATAACTAGTAGCTTTCCTTATATACCATCTGTGTATAGTGTTTGTTAAATGTCATTGGGCGCAGAATCAATCCACGTACCAAAAACCTGTTATTGAGTTGCACATAAAGTGACAATAACTATCTATTAGCCTAAATATTATATTTATTAGCTGAACACTATTTTGGGCTATTACAGTATATCAATACAGGTTGGTTTGATCGGTATGCTACGCCACATGACGCACAATACACTTATACAGGGCAAGCACCTTTGAGCTCTTACAGCAGAGTAACCCACTCCCATATCAAGGCCAATTTGGTATCTATTGCTTTTGCTAACTTATTTAGGCACAAGCACACTTCACTATATACCTTGGCCATCTATCATCTCTCCATTCCCTCTCGCCTCAGTACATTATATGTAGTTAATCAAATTTACTTTATGTTACGAACTTATTTTATTATATTTATTAATTAAATGTTAAGTTTTAATTGCCAAGGAGTGCACTCCCAAATGAGCTTCTAGCTGCTAAGCGTTGGCAATAAATATGCCTTCACTCCACAGCTGTTGTTGATTTAGGTTAATTTCAGTTCATCAGTTGCACCCACCGTCAGTCTAGACGGGCAAAGCACCATCATACTACAACCACATTATTGATTTAGTGAGCATTATATTCCTTTTTTTGTTTTTATTCGGTGTTTACTACAGGAGAACGTAAGAATCCTCTTCTTTATATTGCTCCTACCTCTATTAAGAGATAATTAGTCAAAATTACTTAAACATGACAGGTTTTTTGTCCACCAGCTGGGACACCAACTCATGGCATGATGAGGCAAAAAAAGTCTTCTCTGTGGAAAACAC
>WSYH01009777.1:0-24986 GCA_036426205.1 Ascaphus truei | reverse complement strand
ATGAAGGGACATGGACGGTTGATGAGGATGAGGACGACCTTCATGTGTGGCAGCGGCAGGGGTTGAGTGCAGTTTCATTTATTTTATTTCGGCCAGGCTAATGTTTTATTTTAAATGGGCAAATGCCACTATTATCCATATCTGGATAATAGTATTTGCCCTTTACTGTACTGTATGTAGGGGGGGGGTTGTTATTTTTTCCCATTTTTTTTAAAAGACACAGGATTGGTAGCAGGCCAGCGGGCGACCCTCGGACACGCGGGTACCACATGAGGGCTCCCGGGACATCCGCGGGGAACACTGGAGGGGCCCCACCGGCCACCAGTTCTTTAAAACATTTTAGAAAAAGCACAAAAAAAGCACACCTCATCAGTGTATATCTTGGGTAAAAATGAATATAATAAAGAACAAATAAAAGAAATTAAATGAAAACCAACGTTGGTCTTAAAAAAAAAAACGGTGGGGAGGAAATGGAAAAGAAGAGACAGGCGTTTAGCAACATGGATAATGTAAAAAAGGATTGCAATAGAAAGTAAGTTTCAACCCTAAACCATTTTTGAAGTATCTAATAACAAAAAAAAGAGGAAAACAAAATATAGGGACCCTGTTCAGTGGTGAGAGGGACGGCGATTATGGAGATAAGAACAAGTAGAGTATTGAACAAAATCTTGAATCTGTGTTTAACCATGGAAGAATCAATTTAAATTGTAGTGCCGCAGAAGGAGGAAGCCACAACTCCAAATTAATGCACAATTGGTTAAATGAGGAAGATTCATAGGGTATGTTTGAAAAATTAAAATAAAATAGGGCCTGCCCGATGGATACATCCAATAGAGGTTCTCAAGGAGTTCATAGTAATTAGCCCAAACCACAATCAATTTAATATTCAAGGGATCCATTTCCTTCAGGATCAGTACCACAAGATTGCGTAAAGCAGATGTGGTGCCTATATTAAAAAGGGACGCTTAGATCCCAACTAAAGGGGAATACAGACCTGAAGCTTGACTCAATTAGGGGTGGAAACTACGTGACGGTTTTTATGCGGGATTATTAGGGAATAACCTAATGGAAAACAAAATTAGTATAGTAATTGTCGCAATCAATTTATGAGGATAGAGCCTGCCAAACTAACCTTATTTGATGTCTTGAGGAGGTAAAGTAGATTTGACACGCGAGTACTGCAATTTGATCTGGGTCTTAAGATTTTGCAAAGGCTGTTTTAGACGGGTTCACAGAAGGTTAGGTCGTACAAAATTGAAAGCAAATTGGAATAAATATTGCACCTTGGATTGAAACAACTTATGTGAAGGACAGGACAACAGGAGGGTTGTTGGTAAATGGAACTTTTCAGGGTTGGGCTAATGTCGTGAGTGCGAGTTCCTAGGAGCAGTACGGGGACGACTGTTTCTTATATTACTGGTTATTTAAGGACACTGAGGTTGGCATCAAGAGCAAAGTTCCACTCTTCCTGATGATACTAAATTGTGGTAAGGTAATACAGAATAGAGAAGGACTTGAGAGACTGGAAAACATGGGGCAGGTAAAGGCATTGAGCGTTTATACAGGTTTAAATTCAAAGGTTATGGCATTTTGGAGCAAGGAATTTAAAAGGGCGAATTACAAATTAAATGGAGATAATTTGGGGGAATTCCTTGATGGATGAAGGTTTAAGGTAACTGGTAGACAGCAGGGTTTAGGACCACAGTGCCCAAAGTCATGCACTAGTTCCACTGGCAAAATAAGAATTTATCTTGCATTTAACGGCAATGGAATGGAAGGGGAAGTAAACATATTATGCCCCTTTACAAAGTATTAGTAAAACCACACCTGAATATGGAGTACAATTTTTGAGCACCCATCCTTTGAAAGACATTATGGAAACTAGAGAGAGTGCAAAGAGAAGAGCCACCAAAATAATAAAGGGGGTGGGACAATCTAACTTACAAGGGAGGCTAGCTAAATTAGATTTATTTAAATTAGAAAAATGGCGTCTTAGTGGGATTGATAACTACTGTATATACAAATGTAAGCCCTGGTCTCCAGCAGCTCCTGAGAGCCCTCTTTGGTGCAGCTCGATCACGGGTGCCGCCGGAGCCAGCGACGGCACCAGACAGCGCTCCAGGGTAGGGGCCGAGCAGGGAGCAGTGCGTTTTCTCCTGCAGGCAGCCGGTTGCCGGGGACACGATCGGGCCGTCGCTAAGGCCGCGGTCGCGTCGTTAGGGTCCCGGCGGCTGGCGGAAGGAGGGGACGCCATTGCCAGTGATTCGCAACCTGCGCAGGGAAGCCTTAGAGCCCAGGGTAAGTCGCGCGAGTGCGACACCAGGTAGGAGAAGGTTAAGGCAGCACCAGGGAGATGCGCCTATGCGCAGTACAGCGTCAGAAGCCCCGCAAAACTCTAGCCTACCAGGGGAGGCTATAAGCTGGGACTTACGTGTCCCTGAGCCTTTGCGTGCCCCATGTGATACCAGGGAGCCATAGTGGAGCTTAGGAAGTGATCAGAAGGGCCAAGTGGATACATTTCACGCGTTGAGGCCAACGTAGGCAGTCAGAGCCAGGAGCAGCCAAGGGAAGGAGGTAGGATACAGGAGTCAGTGACTCCTGTACTAGGCAGCACCCCCAGGTCCGAGATAGCTCTGAGTTACCCCAATGTAGTGAGTGTTGCCAGGGACTGCCCTAGGTTAGGGACCTGTCACTCAGGTTTGTCAGTTGGAGTCAGGGAGCTGTGAGGGAAGGAAGGGTGCGGGGAGCGAGTGCAGCTCCTGCACCCATATAGGTACCCACCCCCAGGTAGGCCCCAACTCCCCATAGGTTAGTGGGTAAGTGACTGAGGGAGGCCCAAGATAGGGACGCTGCCCTTAGTGTAGTGCTGCCTTGTCAGGGTCACGGCTGTCAGTGCTGTGGAGGTCTGACAGGCGGCACCTTGTTGCGCAGCACGTTGGCTGACCGCATCAGTGAGCTACAGCTTGCTGCTGTAGGGCGCTGGACCCGTTAGGTAACAGTGAGGCTGAGGGGACTGGGTAGTTGGGAGGAGGAGTAGTGCGGGTGCAGGGGAGAAAGGACCACGCATAAGATAGGCTACCCTAATAGGCCCTAGGAGTTTCCCCCAAAGCCATTTCAGGTTGCTGTGCTGTAGGGACGGCCTCCTATAGTATAGCGCGTGGTCATTTAGTGCGTAGGGACAGGTCCTATGTTAGGGATCCTGTCACGGTAGGGTAGATTAGATAGGGACACAGGGACGTTGCGGTTCCTGCTAAGAGGTTCGGATCCAAGTTAGTTGGGGTCCTAAGAGACTGTTTCCAGGTGGGGACCGCACTGGCGGTCCGCGTGTAAGGAGTCCGGTGTGGGATCAGACAGAACCATCACACGACACAGAACCATCACACGACTGATCCTTTGTGAAGCAGTTGGAGATCCGAGCACGGGAGTGCTCGGCAGGTACTATCTATACACAAGGCACAACGGGGCCCTTAGATAAAATAGTGACTGCGCAGTCACCAATTGACTCTCTTGCAAGAGTACGGGACATTGGGTGGGGTCTTTGGACACTGGGTGGGATCACTTGGTGTTGGGGAAGCGTTCCTGCGAGGACATCGCAGTTGTGTTCTCCTCGTGAGAGGGACACCTGTTATTCTATGTTGTCTTGCTGTTAGTAAAGTCACCAGTTATATTAATGTGTGTATGGTATTATGATTGTCCTGCGAGGGAACCACTCACCCTCTGGTGGGAGCCATCGGGTGGAGGCGCTGGCATCCGTTGTAAGTGAGTACCACTAGTATTGATATTGCCCCAGGTTCCCCGTGGCGGAAGCTCAGCCCTCCTGCGAGCCAACAGGTAATGCACCACACCTACAGGTATGGTAACACTGTATGTTCCTTGTACCCACATAAGATCTGCGATTGGGGGGGGGGGGGATACCCGTTACACAAATATATTCTGGGACAGTACAAGGAGCTTTCAAAAGAACTATGCATCCCAAGTGCAGTACAAAGAACCCGGGGCATCCCTTAAGGTTGGAGGAAAGGAAGGATCTCCCCAGTAATAAAGGAAAGGTTCCTTTATAGTAAGGGCGGTTCAAATGTGGAATTCTTTACCCATGGAGACTGTGATGGCAGATACAATAGATTTGTTCAAAAAAAGGTTTGACAACTTTATAGAAAGGAAAGTTATACAGGATATACAAAATAAGTAAACATGGAAGAAGTGTGATTCAGGGGAATAATCCGATTGCCAATTCTTGGAGTCAGGAAGGAATTTATTTTTCCCCTTATGAGATATCATTGGATGATATAAACACTGGGTTTTTGTGTTGCCTTCCTCGGATTCAATTAGGAAGTATAGATATTAGGATAAGTATCTGTTGTCTAAAATTAGCATAGGTTGAATTGATGGACAACATCTTTTTTCAACTTCATCTACTATGTAACTATGTAACTATTTCTAAGGATTTGTGGCTCTACCAAGCCACTGTGAGACAAATAAAGTTCAAAAACTACAGTCACTCTAACCAAGACAGGTTGTCCTACCAAAATGTCTCAAAGAACAAACAGCAAAATCTACAGGATGTCACAAAGAAACCCCAGATAGCATCCAAGGAGCTGCAGGCGAATCTTGCCTGGGCTAATGTGAGGTTATCAGAATCAAATCGATCATACATACATACAGTGCTTCCACTGCAGCAAGGGATTCTGGGAATATATTATCAAATGAGCACACCAAGCTAATGCTCACTGTTAACAAAGCTTTTAAGCACAACATGGAATCAGATGCAAAGCCAGAGACACCACGCACAGACATGTTTCGACCCTTAATGGATTCATCAGTGTGAGGTTGGTTGACTGGCTTGCAATTAAATTAAATGAAATGAAAAAGCGTGTTCAGCTAGAATTAACTTATAAGGGTTCCATGGTAAACTGGATTCAGGTCAAAAAGGTGACACGGTTGTGTGCTCATTTACATGTCATTTCCCAGAATCCCTTGCTGCAGTGGAAGCACTGTATGATAGGTGATAATTGTGAAAGGCAGGGAGTGCCAGACCTCCAAGCCATGAAATGACCACTAAGGAGTGTATGGAGGAGAGAGATGAGAGAGGAGAGATGAGAGAGAGAGGAAGGAGAGAAGAGAGAACATAGAGGAAGGAGAAGAGAGATAAGAGAGAAGAGAGGAATATGAGAGATAGAGAGAGAGAGAGATATATATGTGAGATTTATATATATATATATATTTATATATATATATATATAATATATATATATAATATATATATATAATATATATATAATTATAAATAAAATATAAAATGCAGTGGGTTTGTGTTTTGAGTTGCTAGGACTGTGTTATGTCTATTTGACACAATAGAACACAGAAAAAAATTGTGCCAGTGTTGTTAAAATTAAACGGTTCTTGCTATAAACTGGGGTACATTATAGCATAATGTAATGTGTACCCAGAAATAATTACTCAATTCATTTTATGTAAAGATGAAAACATCAAACTAAATGTGTAAAGAAAATAAACACAATTTTTTTTGATAACCCCCATTGCCACAAATACACTTAAAAATATTACATAAATGGGTGATTTGCCATGAACTTAAATATCAGTTTTATTGCATCAACGGAAAAAAGGGCACCTACAATGAAAAAAAATAAATCTTTCTGCCCTAACCCCTCTTCTTTCATAAAATACTTACATTAATTAGCTTTTCTTGCCCCGTTTGAGGAGAAGATTACGTACAAGAGAGAAGCAGGTTGTACCAAACCCAGAGATTTCAATGCAAAAATATCCTACGTACTAATTTGTTGTCATGCACAATACATTTCCAGTATGATATGAATACGAGTGATTAGACTAGCAAAAGACATAACCAAAAAATATTACCTCATGTTCATCCTGCAAAGAATGATTCTCACATTGAACATGTTAAGGCCACTATGCCATCTTAAAATCCATAGAGCTACTACTTTAAAATGCCAGGTTATTTATCTAGCCCAGTTACAGTTTATTTCATTTTAACAGTGTACTATTTGCATGATGAATCATCAGTGATCTGGTTAAAAACAGAGTGCTAATAAAAAGATGGTTACATAAGCTGCAAAAGTCCCTGAAAAACAGCCGAAGCATTAGTTAAAGGTCACATCTGACTTCGTAAGGACTGTTAATTTTCTAAGCAGATTTTTAACCAGCGGAAAAAAGAAAGAAATATGCGGTGTGTGTTTACTTGTTAAAACAATGCATTTAGGGATTAAAAAAGTGGTGGTGCTTTGATGTGCTATGGACATGATGTAATGGAACCATGTAGAAATCATATCATGCTTTGATCTGAGAGGTAATAATTTATAAGATGTTAATTAAATCTGAAGCTTGAACCCCTCACAAGTTCACATACGCCTATGGAGCAAACTTCTTACATTGAAATGATTTACAAGTTATAATTGTCGATTTAAAGTTAAAACTCATCACAAAGATATAGGGCCTTGTCAATTGCAGCACACCTGTGAGCACGTAACCTACAGTATATATGGGACAAGGGTTAATACACAGACCCACTTTTCCCCTTCACAAAGGTCTCTATATGAGTAATATCTCTCCCTCACTCCGTCCCAATATACCATCAGTCACGAACTGCACGCTTGTGAGCACGTGATATATATGCAACCAAAGTCAATACACACATCTTCTCTCGCAAACAACCTTCCCTCTGAAGGTACTTTCAATGAGTTAATATTTACCCCTTACTCGATTGCAATATATATCTATCCACTGCCACCACCCAACGAAATATGTAAAATAAAATATGTTATCTATGTGGCAAGGGTCCCAGTATTATTAAAAAAAACTAGCACTTAAACAACAAAAAAAATTGTTAGGCGCAGGCAAAATAGTGTGTAAGAAACCGGGTCTGATGTATAGAACTACAGCCAAAGATAAGAAGCATTAAATCAGATGGTCCAAGGCCTCCACGGGTTATGTTAAACGTTTTTTTTAATTAATACAGTACGCCAAAACAGTGTTTAGGACAAGAAGAAGATATACAAGAACATTACAGTTATAATAAAATGAAGACCTGTTTCTAAAATAAAAGGATAAAACAAAACAGGAAATCCCTATAAAGTACAGTACCATATGTCAAGGTCCTTTCCCAGGGAGGTACTGGAGTAGAAGAGAAATCACGTGTTTGATCCACAAACACAGCTCTATGAATTTAATTTCTGATGTGAAGCACACATAGAACTCACCTATGTCTCTAAATCAGCATACTAGGTTGACAGTGTTCGACTTCTTAAAAAGAAAACTCCTTTCTTGCGACGTTTTTAAAAGTCTGCCCTTAATATATCAAAGCTCTTCATAACTTATTCCTATAATATTGGAATAATGTAGTTCATATTCAACAAGTTGCAAGCAAGTTTGCTGAATGGAAACAATACTAATTTTGACGGCTTGCTCTTAAACAAATTGGATATCTGTCCCTTGCAACCTGCCTAAACCTCAAGTGTTGGCCTATTTTTCCGTCTCCTTGCACAATATCTAACAGTAACTTCTAGAATAGGTTGTAAAAAAAAAAGCCAGGTGAATTCATTCAGAACCCCTTCAGTTTACATCTGATACGCCAAAGGCGGACATCTGCAAACGGGTTCCCAAAGAACTGGTCCCCTCTGCACAGAGCCAGCGTACTAATGGTTAACATCTGGGATTTTTTGCTTGCATGTGTTTCGTCAACCCCACCCCTGCAGTGTTTATGATGGACAAAGGAATTTCAAAAGCCCAGCAAAATTCATTCAGAACCCCTTCTTTTATATCTGCGTCACCCATAGGCGGACAACCTTTGGTGGCAGTCAAAGGGTGTCCCACCATTTGTTGTTTGAATGTTACAGCTGCTTATTGTTTCTTAAAATTTACCAACACTCTAATCCCTTGTACAAATGGTCTACTTGCTTGCCTAAAAATTGCAAGCTCTTGAGGCAGGGCCTCTTCAACACATTGAATGTCTATCCTACCTCTACTAGCCACAATTTTAATAGGTGTCTGTTGAAATGTACTTATGCCATAATCATATCTGTTGGCCATGAAATATCTGTAAATTGAATGTGTATAACCTTTGTATTTAATGCAACCACAAACATATCAATAATCAGTGCTATCCCCATATAAAACACTTCTGACGCCTGCTTGAAACACATTTTACGGTTTATTCACTTGAATGGGCTGGAAAGTTTCTTACAAGTACCATAAGTTTTCTTATGGCATAGTAACGGTTAGTAAATATATCCTGAATTACTAAAAAATGCATGCATTAGTGCTTAGAGTGAGTCATCCCCCCTAGAAGCTGACTGAGTTCAACTCATATAGTTATAGTAACTGTCTCTCAGCATGTGCGCTCTAAAAAAAGAAATATATATAGCAATATGTTGCACACGCACACATTGATAGATATAGATAGATGATGAATAAAAAAATAAAAAAATAAAAAAAAATATTATATATATATATATATATAATATATATATATATATATAATATATATATATAGATATATAGATATATATATATATAAGGCGTCCTCGTTACGACGCCTTGTTTACGATGAACAGCTTCCCAGTGGTCCCAAACGATTTCGGTTCAAGGCTCCCTAAGTCGATCAGAATTTTTTCAAGGCTCCTAAAGTGATCAGGATTTTCCACGGCGCCAAAGGAAAAACAAAGTTGTATAACATACCTAACAGTTGCAGTGCGCAGTTGGTATGTCTCTCATGCAGACTCTCGCTCTCTCAGACGCTCATGAGAGCACAGCACTCAGACTCTCTCTCACACCGCTCTCTAAAAGCAACCAACCACAACAGACGCCACGCAACGACACACCTCGCGCACCACACACGTCTCTCTCTCTCACACACTCTCTCTACTCACACCACACTCTCTCTCTCTCATCTCACACATCATCTCTCTCTCACACTCTATCTCTCCCTCCCGCCTCGCATGGATTTCTCTCCCCGTGATTCTCATCTCTTACTCCCTTTCCTCACTCACCCTCCGTCAATTACCCCAAGCTTAATCATTCCATCTTCCCCCCCCACAATCCCCCCACAAGATATATAACTAAAAAACTTTCCACCCCTCATACGTACAAAAAACCCCACCCCCCAAATATATACAACCCCCCAAATGCATACAAAAAAACCCCATCTATTTTTATATAGAAACACAACACACACAATCGCCAAACCACCCAAATAAGAGAAAAAGGACCCCAAGACCCCCAAAGACATGACAAAAAGGAACCAAACACCCAAGAGAGAGAGAAAAAAGGAAACCCAACGCCCGAAGCAGAAGAAAAAGGACCCCAACACCCCCAGACAGAGGAAACAGGACCCCAACAGCCCAAACAGAGACAAAGACACCCAAACATAGAAAAAGGACCCCAAAACCCCAAGACAGAGAGATAAAAATTACCCCCAAACACCCCAAACATATATAAAAAATTACCCACACCCCCAAACATAAAAAACCCAACCCCCAATACATATTGTTTACCTTGGGGATGATGGGAGACCGGGGCTTGCGGGGGGGGGGAGGAGTGGGGGGTGGCATGACGGTGATGCGTGGGGGACGATTGTGCGGGGGGGTGGCGGGGTGGGGGGGGGTGGGGTGGTTGGTGAGGCTGCAGTGCTGCTGGGAGACATCTGTCTCCTGGTGCTGCCTATCCAGCGTGCGGCCGGTCCTCCTCTTTTACTCCGGCGTGCCAGGGAGACCCGGCGCCGGCTTCAGAGGTTTTTTTTCAGAAGTTTTTTTTTTTTAATAACTAGCAGCCTTGGTTCCCACCTGCTGGCGGCCCTGATCGCGGCGCCCTCTAGCCAAGCGCGGCCACAACTTGGGAAAACACTGGCTTATCGACGCTATTCAATGCATCCCTATGGCCGGTTTTTTACGACGCTGTTGAACGGCTTATCCGATGCTCTTACGAGCTTTACAAAATTGCTACAATATGCCCAATCAGAAGGCTGCAGGTTAGGGAAATATTCTGAACACAATCTGTGTGAAGGTTTTGTGGTGTATTTTAGGCCCAACCCGTTGATAAAAGCAAAAAAAACAAAGTGCTGTTACTCCAAAAGGATTAGAAAATTATACTTTGGAGACCAAACAAAACATAATAAAGCGCTTGAGAAAGGAGAGAGACGAACACGAAAGAAAAGGACGTGGCTTGGATATACCTCGCACAAAAACTATTGTGACAATAATAAAAGATTAAGGACCCGTTATATGTGGCGCTGGGTCAAGTACATATAGCAAAAGTATACAATGGTATCAATTGGCGCAATGGCGCTAAACAATTTTTAAGATAAATAATAAATACATAATTAATATACAACCAGATGGTGATAAGATAATTCATTGATGATCTCAGCAGACGGTGATCAAACATGGAAAGAGAAAAAGACAAACATAGTGTAATACTGTAAAACACTAAACCAACAAACCAACAAAAACTAACAATGGTTGCTGAAAACCCAGTGGACTAAATGTAAAAGGATATATTTAATATGCTATAAAAACTCATAAAAACATATGAACACTAATGACAAGTGAAGGTCCCTGATATCTCTGCGTTGCCATCTGCTGCCGTATCACTGCTACTCTGCCGTGTGGCTGCTCCCCTGAAAGCATCTTTTGAATTTGCCGCCATTTGCCTGCACGCGACCGCAAGGAGCAGGAGAATCTGCGGCTCCATCTGCCCTGTGCCGGGCGCTTCTGCATGCTCAACTGCTAAGGACAGAAGCCAGACATTCAGCCAGCGTTCCCTGCCCCTGCGACAGCGTGGATGAACGTCTAACACGTGGCAGACGCCAGAGGAAGGTGTGGAGCTGTGCCAGCTACTGTGAGAGGGATACTCTCTAAAATATCCACTGCCTTTTACCTTCTTGGCTCCGGTAAAGCGGGCAATCCGGCAGATATCGTTTGGACCTTCACATTTGTCATTATTGTGTCATAGTTTTATGAAGTTTTATAGCATATTAAATATATCCTTTTACATTTTTAGTCCACTGTGGTTTCAGCAACATTGTTAGTTTTTGTTTGTTTGTTGGTTTAGTGTTTACAGTATTACACTATGTTGTCTTTTTTCTTTCCATGTTTGATCACCGTCTGCTGAGATCATCAATGAATTATCTTATCACCATCTGGTTGTATATTTAATTATATATTTAATCATTTATCTTAAAAATGTTTAGCGCCATTGCGCCAATTGATACCATTGTAATACTTTTGCATATATGTACTTGACCCAGCGCCAAGATATAAAGTGTCTTCTAGTTCTATATCTGACCTGGGGGGTCAGAGTTATATCACAGGCTGCGGGCCTCTCCCTTTTAGATTAGCGCTACCTTTTTTCCGTCTAGTACTCTAAACCCCTTGCAGGTTAGCAGCTTTTCTTGACTATCATGTCACAATTATTTGCCTTAGGGCCAACCGAAATATTGACATTGAGAGTATATTCGTGATGAGGATTCTCCGGTACAAACTGATGTTAAAACTGATGATATGTATATAATAGCTGATAAATTGGAAACTCTATTATTGAATGAGACCAAACAGCTATGGGATGCAATTACCCTAGAGAAATATATAGAACAAAAGAGAATACCTCGAGGCCTGAGAATTTCAAGCCACCTACCACTGATTTTCAAAGTGAGAATTTATTTTGGAATGGAATCGTTTACTTGACAATTGCTCTTTTGAACTAATGAGACTACTTATTTCCAAACGGAAAATTGTCCCCAAAAGCTAGATGGAGGATTAATGTTATGAAAGAGCAATTTGCCAAGTTCCAAAATTGTAGTGAACTAACAGGTGGAAAAAGAAAGAATTAAGTGCAAAATGGACAGTGTGCAAAGGGATATATTGCCGGTAACAGAGCAAGTTCCAAAGGGACAGAATTGACTACAAAACTGGCAGTACAGAAGCTGGAAAAGGAAAAAAACAAATTATAAGGATAAATTAGAGATCCTAAAGAATCCAGCCTCAAAAGACTAATCACCCAAAGAACTACTCCCACAAATACCCATGCACACTTAAAAAATCTGTCCCAGAAACAAGGATAGAGCCTCTAATCCAGTAAAACTTATCACCCCTAAGGCCTAAAAGAACATCTACACGGCCTAAGTCATATAGGGACAATATGGTGTGAATCCTAAACCTCCTTCTCGTTCCAATATCACACATCTGGACAAGGAAATTGATTCCATCTTTGAGGAATATCACCATAGTAACAAATACCAACCGTTGGTAGACTTCGAATTAGAACAGCAGGCATCTACCAGTAACCGTGATGATAAATCTTCTTCCTCCACATTTTCTTTTTTAGATTGGAGAAAAACAAGGGAACAGCAGAATGCGAGGGAAGCCATCAAAGACCTGCTAGGGAGGGAGGGAACATCGAGAGACAGAAAAAGAAAGTACGGTTGAGGAACACTCGAGGAGGTAGCAAGACAGGGAACAATACCACAACGGTAACGCGTCTTCACACGGGTCCCACTACGTTTTCAAATCGTCTTTCCAGGTCATTCTCGGTTTCGCGTTCACGTCACTTGTTTTCGTTTCGTTCAGTCAATTTTTTTACGTATTATTGATCACGTTCTTCCAGTCACCGTCGGTACGTTCAACATTGGCGTGTCGTTTCCCACTCAAGGCTTTACACATATATTTAACATTAGTAAACACTCCATCACGGACAAAGAGAGAGAGGTCCTTTCCAAGGGTCTGTCGTTCTCTCCAGTAGTAGGCCCAAGTAGTTTCCAGCTATATGTAGATACACAGCGATTGATTAGAAAGCTATGTCTCAAGAAATACTTTGCCAGGGACGCTGTGTCCAAGCAGGACCCAAATGTTAATTTACCTATCAACACAACACCTGTCGTATATTCAAAATCTAAATTTAAAATCCATCCACTTTCTTTCCAAAATTTATGAGTGGTCCATTTATAAACACTTTTTCACAAATGGTCACAGATGAGTTTGAAACACAAAGTAAAAACTTTAAAATAAAAAAACATAATTTAAGCCTTGAGGAAAAGAATATTCTCAAATCACTTGGGGAAAATGATTCGATTGTAATCAAGCCGGCGGACAAGGGGGGAGGGCTGGTAATAATGGACAAAAGTTACTACATCCAGGAAACAATGCGTATCCTCACAGATGTGTCCACTTACCAGTCCCTTCCCTCTAATCCCTCCGTTAAATACCAACACCAATTATTGTAATTTCTAAAAACAGGCTTGGAGCAACAAGTTTTGTCTAAACAAGAGTTCGATTTTTTGTATAATCAATATCCTATTATACCTTTATTTTACATCATTCCCAAAATACACAAAGATTTACTAAACCCCCCTGGACGTCCGATCGTATCCGGAATCCAATCATTAACCTCACACTTATCCGAATTCATAGATTTTCATTTGCAGCCATATGTCACAAAGCTACCATCTTATTTAAGAGATACGACCCACATACTGCAGACCCTCAGGGACATCCAATGGCAACAACAGTTTTATTTAGTTACAGCAGACGTTTCTTCACTGTATACTGTTATCGACCACGTTCAGGGTTGTGAGGCTATTGGCCTGGTACTTGATGGTGATCCCCTTATTTCTACCACACTTAAATCTTTTTTAGTCACGGGTATTAAATTTATTTTATCACATAATTTCTTTAATTTCAATGGATCATATTATTTACAGACATGTGGCACCGCCATGGGTACAAAGTTCGCTCCCAGTTACGCCAATCTATTTATGGGCAGCTGGGAAGATCAATTTATTTAGGGCCGGATGTCCCCACGGAGCGAAACTTGGTCCTATTGGCGGCGTACATCGACCAATATATTATTTCATTTGGTCTGGCACCCTTCAGAGTTAATTATATTCCAAGATTATATGAATAACAATTTATTTAACCTTAAATTACGTTCACATCTAGTAATACGTCTATTGAATTTCTTGAATTATGTTATATAATAGATAATAATATTTTACACACCAAAACTTTTTTTAAAAACCGGTCCAAGCAAACAACTATTTGCACGCCAGTAGCCATCACAAACCCTGCGTGGACGGTAACATACCAAAAGGTCAGTTTATACGCTGAAAAGAAACAGTTCTAAAAACAGCACATTTCAGACACAAGCCTAGAATAAAAGATAAATTTGTAATCGAAATATCCCCTAAACAAACTGAACAGACTATATCAGAGGTCGAATTGCTAGATAGGGATACACTTCTTCAATAAAAAAGAAAAAAGACACAACCCAAAGATATCATTCATCACGCAATATAATTCAATGGCCCCTAATATCAAAAAGATCCTATTTAATATTGGCCCATACTTATGAAAGATAAGCTTGGCGGCAATATTACCCAAAAGGCCCAGCATAGTGTTCACTAAAGCTCCGAATATAGGACGCAGCATAGCACCTAGCTGTCCTCTAGTGCAGAGAAGTCTTAGCAATTTCGGCCTCAGGGTTTTTATTTGTAAACACATGTATGCTTGTAATACAGTTTTAAAAGCACAGCTTTTATTCCAAAGTCACATTCAAAACTTACAATATCAAACAAACACATTAATTGCAACACTTCAAATGTCATTTATCTGTTGGAGGGTCCTGCGGTCTGCAATATTGGGAATGACCACAAGGCCCATCAAACGCCGCTTGTACGAGCATTGTGTACAATATTACTAAAGGTCTGATTACAACATAATGTATCGAATCACTTTCTCCAAGGCATAATAAGGACCCCACTGGACTGAAATGTGTGGCCATAGAGGCCACTCACTCCAACTGGCAGGACTGGTGGCAACATCAATAGTCTCCTAGGGAGAAAAGAGTCCTTTTGGATATACGAGTGAAGACTCTGACGCCAATGGGCTCAACATCGAGTCGACCTCAAGGCTTTTAGTTAATAAATAAAGTAGATTCCGTGATCAGTGACTGTTCATACACAGATTTTCTGTCTTGCAACTAATAGGCGGTATTGCACTCATTAAGAATATTCACATCTTTTAACTATATGTGTGTTACCCATTAAAGGTTCTTTATATTTACTAGGCACGGCGCATTATTGTATTATATATAACACATATCACTCACACTTTTTTTATTCCACTTTTTATACATTTTATATATTTTATTTTTTTGACAGTCATCCCAGACATTATTGTTGACTGAGCATTTTGTTCTGCTTGGAGAGGTGGAGATTCGTTTGGTCCTGAGTATTTGTAATTCAATGCATTTTTTACCAGTCCCGTTTGCATACTGTCCATTGCATGTTAATCCATTTACCAGGACAAGTAGAGATGTGTTATTATTACTATTCTGATGAATAAATATGTTAGAGGTATAATACATCCCTGGAGCTGCTTATCCCGATAAGGGAATAAGATATATCCATATATGTTTTAGTACTAACATTTGTTTTTTTTGTTTCCGTTAATATGTAGGTGATCATAGATGAGTGTATATTTGTTGTGTGGAGTATATATTCTGTCAGCCTTTACACGTAATGTATGTTAGTTTTATGTCAGTTTTATGTTGTCATATGTGTGTTGCTGGAGACTGGGATTTTAAACACCTTTGCGCATGTCCCCAATACATTGGGTGTGTACACCTTTAATTCGGGGACTATTATATGTGGACATTGCAAGGTCAAGAGAACTATATATTTTCACCCCTGAGGAAGGAACGGCAGTCTTCCGAAACGGTAGGGTGGTCCTGATATCTGCGTTGCCATCTGCTGCCGATTATCCACTGCTTACTCTGCGTGTGGCTGCTCCCTGAAAGCATCTTTGAATTTGGCGCCATTTGCTGTACGCGACCCAAGGAGCAGGAGAATCTGCGGCTCAATCTGCCCTTGTGCGGGCGCTTTTGCGCATGCTCCACTGCTAAGGACAGAAGCAGTACATTCAGCCAGGTTCCTGCCCTCGACAGCGTGGATGAACGTCTAACACGTGGCAGACGCCAGAGGAAGGTGTGGAGCTGTGCCAGCTACTGTGAGAGGGGATACTCTCTTAATATCCACTGCCTTTTACCTTCTTGGCTCCGGTAAGCGGGCAATCCGGCCAGATATCGTTTGGGACCTTCACCTTGTCATTATTGTGTCATATGTTTTAAGAGTTTATTAGCATATTAAATATATCCTTTTACATTTTTAGTCACGGTGTTTCAGCAAACATTGTTAGTTTTTGTTGTTTGTTGGTTTAGTGTTTTACAGTATTACACTATGTTTGTCTTTTTCTCTTTCATGTTTGATCACCGTCTGCTGAGATCATCAATGAATTATCTATCACACTGGTTGTATATTAATTAATATTAATCATTTATCTTAAAAATTGTTAGCGCCATTGCGCCAATTGATCCATTTGATAATTACTTTTGCATATATGTACTTGACCCAGCGCCACAGATATAACGTGTCTTCTAGTTCTATATCTTACCTGGGGGGTCAGAGTTATATCACAGGTGCGGGCCTCTCCCTTTTTAGATTAGCGTTCCTTTTTTTCGTCTATAATAAAAGATAAGGCAAGAATCTTGGAACAGATTAAGGCTCCAGTCTTATGCAGGTTACAAACACATAAGGCAACGTGTTGGGCATATTGCTGAGGTAGAAAAAACTCAATATGGCTGGAAGATCAATCCCAGCATTATGTGCCTATTAGTTTAGCCTTAATTCAGGCAAAGGTCTTGGAGTCTATATGAAGACATTAAACCAAAAGCATGGAGAAGGGTCCACTGGAGCGAAAACGTTCAACTGCAGTAAGGGCTGGTTTATGCAGTTTTAAAGAGAGGGACAAACCCTTGATCAACATTCAAAGTGACCGGCGAAGCTGTGGATGGATGGGAGGAGAGGCAGCTTAAAACCTTCTGTTACATTGGCCAAAATTATAGAGAGGACGGTGGCTATTGCGCACTTAAGTTTTCAATGTTTGACGGGCTGGGCTTAAGGAAGAAAATGCCCAGTAGAAGCTACATTGCAACTTTTAAACCCAGGCATAGATTTTCCCTCTTTTGCAAAGGACCTGCTGACTCTTCTGCTTGGGTTCAAATGCTGCAGGTTCTTTGCAAAATAGGAAAAATCTATGACTGTTGCAGAGGGTTACAGAAACTGTTGTTCAAATGGCCAGAGATCTCACTTGGAAGGTCGAAAACCGGGATATGAGGAGTTGCATGCCTCACATTCTAACGAGTTGAGCAATGAAGACCCTCAGCAATTAAAAAGAGCAAAAAAATGCTGATGAGGAGGCCCACCAATCTGCAGAAAGTTGGCACAGCCACATAAATCTTTGTCGCCAAAATGTTGGCTGCGCATTCAAGCACATTGATAGTACGCTGGCCTATTTGAGGAAAATGACCCTAACATTGAACGGAGAGTTCAACAGTCAGTCGTGGGGGTGTCAACCCAATCAAGCGTGCTATAGAGAGATCTACACGCAGAAAAGGAAAGGATCTGTCCAGACTCCAATCATCTTCCTCCTTTTTTGTTCATGTACATTACTGTTCAGAATACTGTATAGTTTAATTTTTATAGTTTTATTTTATGTTCTGGAATCAATAAATATAATGTTTACATTCAAAATCTATGTGTGTTGCGGCTCTATCTTATTGCTTGAGAAATATTTTGTGTATTTTAGCATTATTAATTCCTTCAGGAACGTAACGTTTGATTTAAACAGTGTTCCTATGGGTAAATGTGATTCACTTTACGACGTTCGCTATCCGACGCCATTTTGAGTAACGCTTTGCGTCGTAAAAAAAACCGAGGACCGCCTGTATAATGTGCAAAAATATATTTGACAATAATTGATATGTGCAAAAACAAAAATATATTTATTATATATATATATAAATTCAAGCTTTTGATGTTATTTATGGTAACTTTTATTACTGCACTGGGCTAAACAACATTCAGTGATGAAGTTGGACACATCTGTAATAGTAAATACTGTAGCAGATGCTTTGGCATAGATATCTTAATCAGGGTTCAAAGGAACAATCAATCAGTATCACTTTTCTGTTGCTAACAACCACAACTGAAAACGTTTCTTTAATGACAATTGGTTCAAGAAATCCTGCTCCATTCAAGCAATGGAATCCAAGTTACGAAGCAACCAGTGCAGCAGTGGAGTAACTACCGGTTGGGATTACCCGAGCAAGTCCCGGGGCCCCAGTGGGGGGGCTCAAAGGGCCGGCTGGACCTCCTTTGGGCCAGTTGACCCGCCAACAGATTTGTACTATAGAGAACCAATAAAGATAAGGCAGGTGGAGGACGGAGATCATGATGTACAAGAACACAGGTGACATCACAACAACAGGGAGTAGCCAGAAAAATGAACCTTAAAGATGGTCACTGAAATTAGTCACTTTGGTCCTAGGAGGGATTACCCATCTAAAATGTGTGATTGGGTTGATGCTACAGTAGCAAAATAGCAATTAGGAAATACCTTCATTCTATTAATATACTTTACGGAGTACTGCCAAGCGTGCTCTGGCGGACATTTTGACATCATTTCTATAATTTTTTGGACACAGAAACATTATTTTTTTAGAAACATTAACATTAACCTCTTGTGACACATAGGGCAGTGGTTTCTGTGTCCCCCGAATGAAAAACAGATCATTTAAATTATGTTGTCTGTGCATAATTCTGGGCCGTAATGGCAATTTGTTACCACCAGATCGGGGTGCAATACCTACATTGCGGCAATAGAATCGAGGCCTTAATGTGATAGTTAAAATTAAATAAAAGATTATACACAACTGACCAAGAGCAAGTAATGTATAAGAAAAGAAATAGGAAAAAAAGCTGAGGAGTCATGTTATATAAGAAAGTTCTAAACACAAAAAAAAATCCACCTGAATTTTCATTTCACAAAGTATCCAGTCGAAAATAAGTACAGTATAACTTTCCAAAGACTACTTGGGTGACAAAGCAGTGAATAAGGTACTACAAATAGATCCAACTAAAAAATTCACTATAGGACTTGAATGCAATTTTTAAGAATACGATTAGCTGACAGTACAAAATCTAACATTTACAACTATTCCCCAAGTCACAAAGATTATAAAACCACCTGGAAGGGACCGTAGTATTGGGTATTGGGTACTTAACGGGGGGAAAAAAAAAAGAATTTGAGGCGTTTTGTTTACAGCATTACCCTCATACGGTAAATAAGAGGACACTAAAGATGTCCTAAAACATATAGACAGCATTACTGTAGACGGAGCGTTACAGTTTGGTCCGCTTGGACGTCAAATCCCTGTATATGAGAGAGCTAGCATAAAACAATGGATATAAGCAGTCTAATACTTCATCATCCACATGCAGTTATTGATCATAGAAGCCATAACAAGTTTGTATGCAACCTATTAAGATTGATCTAACACACTTACTTCTCTATTGACAAAAACGATTACCAAAACAAATCCATGGGATGCGCTGGGCACCACATGTGCTCTCACATCGCCAATCTTTACTGGTGGTGGTTGGGAGGAAATGTGTTTTTCTTCTAACAACATCTACAATACCAGCCATAAAAATATATATACTAATATAAAAAAATGTGAGATATATTGGACAAAATATTAATAATATGGGGAAGGGACAAAACAGTGCTTAGAGGAAATTTATGGTCTCAAGACTTAATAAACCCTCAATTACTATGGTGGAGAGCCTTAACTTAATGAATTTTCCTAGATTTAACGGTTTAAAAAAAAGAGGAGGCCAACTTAAAATAAACCATTTTTGAAAGGCCCCAGCTGGTAACGCATTTACGACCTAGAGGCCACCACCTCTCCCGGTCATAGAGGTATACCGGGGGACATTTCTGCGTTTCGCAGAAATTACTCTCAAATGTCGGATTTCAAAAAACAGGGCAGGACATGAGAAGAGGTTTCACCAAGAAGATACAGCTCCAAAAATATATTTAAAAATCATATCATCGAGCACTACACACACACACATTGGAAAGACCACAGTACGACGAGTAGCTTAATTCCATAAGAGACAATGGAAGATACATCCTATACAAAAGGCATTGGTTAATCTCTACTAAAATGATGAGGACCTAAGAGCAGCTCTTGGCCCCATCCCCAAAGGTGTGTAAAGGAGGCAAAAACTCAAGGACATGCTCTTGGACATAGCCACATTCACAATTGTCTACACTACATGGCTACAGAAAACACATAATACGATGCTTAAAAATGTAGCAACTGTAAGGTGTGGTGAATACATTATGATGAGTAAAAAACATTCACTATATTCCTGTGGATAAAGAGAGTTCAAAATAAAACATCTAATTACTTGCAAAACAGAAGGAATTAAATACGGGCCAAACTGAATGTGGGATTAAAAAATGTAGGGAAGACCGAGAAAAACAATTGAGAGGCGTATATTCTTGACATATGCCGCCACCTGAAATTGCACTGGATACGCTAATCTCACGTCAGTAAGAGAAGTACACAATGGGTCAAACAACCAAGTTTCAGGGGATTGACATACCCGATCCCAGGACAATCAGGCAAGGCAACCTGGATAAAGGCACTATATTGGGGTTGAAGCAGAGGTTTTTAAACACTAGGCCACACTGTCCCCCTATGACTTAAATGAGGGCTTTGTACTTACATCCTTTATATGAGCTGAAAAAACCTACTGTCCTATCATTTCACAGATTTGTCAAATACTAATATCTAGGTATAATTGGACTATTTAAGGAGTGCTATGATATTCGTAAGGGAAACCCTCTGTCCTATTGCTTTTACTCATTTTAACTAATTTCCAATTAGCTCCATTAATCACACTCAAATGTGTGTTGATCTTTATTTTAATTTTTTAATTTTAAACATTGGTCTCTATATTTCTAATTAAACCGAAACTGAGGGGAAGGTGTGGCGAAGCGCGAAGGAGTTGGTCAACATCTACAGGCCAGTAAGGCAAATAATGCCATACTTGGAAAACGCTGTATATTTCACACAAATTTTGGAGAACAAATATGACAAAGATTTTGTCAACAAAAAACATAACTTAGCAATGACCAGGCAGGGTTGGCATTTTAAATGAGGCCAATCCATGATATTGAGGCCAAAAACAAAGTTCTATAAGTGAACAAATACCACCGATTGTCAAAGCCTACTAATGGGGCTGGCACCATCTACATCCACCATGCTGCCCTCTACTGCCACTTGAGGTGTGCACAACGAGGAGGGGTGGAAGTAACCACCACTCGGCCAAAATCCGTAGGGCCCCAGCCAAGCTAAGAGAGGGCAAAAAAATAAAAGTTGTATAACCATCCTTTTTTTTTGTTTGTGGGTGTTAATGAGATTTTGTTTATATATATTTTTTTTAGTTACTTACAAACAGAGTTGTTTATTTGTATTACCCAAACTTACCACACAAAATGGTGAGTGTGTGGGGCTGAGGATTGGGCACCAATAGTAAGGGTGGGAGTTGTCATATGTTGTTGATTGTGGAGCAGTTTGTTGTTTTGTGGAATCTTTGTCTAGTTAAATTAACTTAATGATTAAAAGATGTTTGAAACAATTGGCTAATACACAAGAAGTTGCCAAAGTGGTGTAGGTAATGAATATATTTAGTGATTACACACTTTAGCTCGGTTATAGTTCCATTCAAAAAAAAAATATAATAACCCATTATTAAAGCAGCAAAGACTACATCCCCCTTTACAAAAAAATATTGTTTCCTTTGCTTAGTTGGATACTGTATGCAAAGCATGTGGACAATGTATAATTCTCCATTCCTTACCTAGGACTGTCAATAATTGGTGCTCTTTTATAAAAGTGTAGAATTCCTGATTGTGTAACAAACTACGGTTTCCAAGTGATTTGGCAAGATTTAGTAGCTATTATGTATCCTTTAGTACTAAAGTAACATATCTATTGTTAAGTTTACAGTCAAGGGGTGTCAATATTGTCAACAATGAAACCAAACAGGAAAAGGTGGCAAAGATCTTCCACTGCCTGGGTGGTGTAAAAAGTAGTATAAGAAACATACTGAAAACATCGATAAATATGTTCCAACGATACTCCCCCCCATGTGTCCTACGGATGTGGGGGGGTGCCTCTTTTCTACATATGATGGTGGTATTTGCCCTCCAGGTGCAGGGACCCACTGGAGGAAAAGTGTGCGATCCGTGATCACGAACCAAGATCATTGGCTCAGACGTCCCTCTAGATCCATGGCGATTTTACTAAACAAAACCACCTTTAGACCACCAAGGGTGGAAAAGCTAATATTCATATAATCATCGCAGCACAGTGCGCCTTAGGCCGCTTATGGAAACAAGATAAATTATCATCAATCCCGTTATTAGAAAACAAGGTATAGTTGTTTGTATGTACGATGGAAAAAACTCACCAGTTTCAATGAAGCTAAACAATGATAAGTTTCAGAAGGTATGCCGTACCCTGGATATGTGTAAATTCCAAACAGCCAGCCAAAATGTAGCCTTAAGCTCTCTCAGACTGCTAAAAACACCCACAATCACAAACCGATTCCCACGGATAGATGAATAAAACAACGATGGCCACCCCTCCGGGCCACTTTATATATTATGGTATGGATTTGACATATCCCTCTCCCCCACCCTAGTTCCCCCAGAGATGGGAACCTTGTAAGGTGGGAACAGAGGCAACCCAAGGAAGCCATCCCCGACAACAAACTGATATTTGAATTGGAATCAGCGTAAGTCTGAATTTGTTTGTTTTCTAAAAAGGTCACCCAAATGCTGTTCCTTCCCCCGTACCCATCCTGTCTTTTTGTTACCCATAGCCCCCCCACACCCTCCCCCCGTATCATTCCAACTCTGTTAGCTTTGTATATCTCTGCTTTAATAACCAAATACGTTTGCGGCAAAACACGCCCCCACCCACTTCGTATCGACAATCTTTAAACCACTTAGTCTCGCGTCTCGAGCATAGAGTTTCCAAATGCTAACCCATGGCCATTCTTGTCGAAAACAATCTAAGGGATTATTAATAATACAGACAATGCATATAGATTAGAAAATCTTTTTTTTTTTACCAAAAAATAGACATATGATCTGTCACATGTTTTGCAGGTCTTTAACATTTATTTCACCTATTTCGATTCAAAGGTTTACCTGGACTGTGTATCTAATTTCCTATTCAATTTGGGCAGTACTTTAACACGGACAACATTCCAAGGGCTGCTCCCGCCGGTTGATTCTAGGAGATCACTACTTTACGAAACCAAAATCAGGTAAGCCCATGTGCGATCCTTATGTCAACAACGGAAAAAATGGGCATATTTGTGTATAAAATAAAATTGAATAATTGTAGATTTTTTTTTGGACCTAGACGCGATCACATACGAAAAATTGGACGCCAATGTTGCCGGGACAACCGTTTTCGGGGCATGCAGTTTACCAAAAAAAACCAAAACAATTTAATAATTTCTGGAAAATATGACTTCCACTTTCTTTATAGATGCTTGATTCGTAATCGGCCCGCGGGGCCATAGTAGTTAGAGGGCAACAGGCGGGCTTTTACGACATGGTCCAATTGGGTGTCGGTTGTTACTACAAATTTTGTGAAAGAAGTGTTTCTCAGGCTTCTAGCTATAGACCAATCCCGTAATAGCGAAGGGTGTTACGCAAAAAGATTTCTGCGTGCACTGCGCCACTGCTCTTGATTCAAGCCCCAGTGCTGCCCCCACCCCTTAACTAGAAAAGACTGGCATCCAACGTGACTAACCATGGTTTTTTGAGGTTGTCTACATGACCAATGCATCCATTTAGACGCTGCATTGCAGGCGAATACCCTCACCAGGGAAGCAAGGTAAAGGTTCAGTTTACAGAGGCCTTTGCGCGATACCCGGCATTTGATTCTTGTAAATTGCTCTTTGGGAATCTAGAGCCTGTGGGGACTCCCATAATCACCCCCCCACCCCCCAAAATATCTATTGCACGCCCACAACAACCGAGTGTTTGATAACTTAGTGCAGGGTGCGCAAACTGGGTAATGATATGCTTATTTAAACTACGTGAATAACGCATTTAACTTTTCATTTTCTTGCAAGTTATTGATCTATTTGCTTGGAAATTTCACTGTTGTGAGAATGATAAGGTGTTTGATCTATCATGTTGCTTGGCCCTTCTACGATTATCAGAGACTAATCAGGCAAGTTTAACAAGATTACTATGTTACTGAAATTAAAAAATTACGTGGAATATGCTTTTTCTTCGCGTGTAACAAAAAACTACGGTAAAAGTTTAAAATGAATAGGCACATTCAAGGACAACTGTCAAGTCTGAGACTTTGAGTGGTTCTGTGGCGACATATCCGTTTGACAGTTCATGCTCCAGCCCCAACAAAATGGGAACCGCGGAGAACGAGGTGGCTGACTGGTTGGGGATTCATATTTTACACAGACATTAGGTCCAAAGAGTTCACGGTCGGAGATGCGGACCTTCCGTGGTCAGGGCGACCATGAAGCCGTGGTCATTCATTGGAGTGGCGTTCATCACTGGAGAAACGGCAGACGTACAGACCAGAGTCATCCGGTGGAACAAGCGCGGGTCAGGGGGGCCGATGGGGTGCAGGGATTTGGACATAGGCCAGGGTTCAAGATATCAGGATGGGAGTTCCTTGGACAACAGAAGCAGTGATGGTAAAAGCTATTTCAGCCATTAGAAGAAGTTGGTGGGGCGCTGGGCCATGTTCGTATGCGCCGATGAGCTGAGTTTTTTTTTTTTGTGGAGCCGGCCCATTGATCCAAATTCATCCATGATTTGATCAAGCTCCTCCCTGCAAGGGGAGGAATGCAGTGACCGGCCTAGGAACACTGAAGGTAGCACGGGGGGCTCCACAGCTTCAGCACAGAAATCAGGAGGAAAACAGACCCTGATAAGGAGTCCCCGCTCACGTCACTTACTATGAAGCATAGCGGCCCACAGGAAGCAGGCCTTGCAGAG